>JAODAL010017562.1:0-77378 GCA_025379985.1 Phyllomedusa bahiana
ACCCTCCCCCTCCAGTGCTCCGCCCTCCCTTCCTTCACCTGGGTAGAAAAACCACTCATTTCACTAGACAATGCTTATACTCCAATGTCCTTCTCCTCCAGTTCAGTCCCCATCGGACTCATGTGGCCACGAGATATAGTCGCCACGCCTCCAGTCCCCTGCCCAGACAGATTTTTCAGCATCTGTTTCAGGACATGAAGCAGTGGAATAATGTTATTCATCTCGTAGTTCTGACGACTGACAAATAACGTCGCCTCCTCAAATGGCCTCAGCAAACGGCAGGTGTCACGCATGAACTGCCACTGGCTGACATCAAAGTTACACAGGGGAGCACTCCTGTCCGCCGGGATCATCAAAAAATCGTTAATGGCCTTTCCCTGTTCATACAGTTGGTCCAACATGTGCTGGCTGGAATTTCAACGGGTGGAAACATTCCATATTAGCGTGTGTTGGGGGAGGTCGTTCTGATGATGCAATTTGAGGAGGGTGTGCCTGGATTTGTAGGAATGGATGAAGTGCATGCACTGTTTCCTGTCCATTTTCAGAATGTTGTGGATTGGTGGAAGACTTCAGGAACCTTTTCACAACCAGATTGAACACATGCGCCATGCAGGCGCATGGCTCAGCCCTCCTCGGTGCAGCGCGGACACCATGTTCCTCCCATTGTCCGTCACCATGGTTCCGATTTCCTGTTGGCTCGGAGAAAGCCACACATCGATTTCTTGCTGCATGATGCGAGCAGTTCCTTCCCTGTTTGACTTCGCTCGCCGAGGCAAGCCAGGTGTTTAGAACTACGTGACACCGCTGTGCCCTACACATGTGGTATGATGGAGCAGCACTTGTGGAGGCCGAGATGGTGGTGGAGGAGGAGGCAGACATTGGCGCAGGAGCAGCCAACATCTCCTGTCCAAGTTGTTGGTGTGGCTGGGCAGAAAGCACATTCACCCAGTGGGCCGTAAAAGACATGTACTGGCCCTGACCATAGTTACAGCTCCACACGTCCACACTGCTGTGCACCTTGGAAGAAACCGATAAGCTCAAGGACTGGCCTACCTTCTGTTCTACTTATTTGTGAAGGGCTGGTACTGCTTTTTGGAAAATAAATTACGGCTTGGGACTCTCCACCTCGGCTCGGCACAAGCCGTTAGTTCTCTGAATGGTGCAGAGTCCACCACTTGGAAAGGGAGGGACTGCAGTACCAACAACTTGGACAGGAGAACGGTCAGCTTCTGCACCTTAGGATGGTTGGACGCATACTGCTGTCTCTTGGCAATCACCTTGGTGAACAACTGCTGGCGCCATGAGTTGCGAGAAGCAGGAGCATCTGGACCGGTAGATGATGGAACAGACAAACAGCTCCCTTCTGCAGAGGTGGTGGAGCCTTAACTGGCTGAAATGGCATGCGTGCCACTGGGTGCTGCTGCTGTTGCTGCGGCAGATGGACCACCACCTCTGAGCCATGTTTCTCCCAGGCCACCGGATGGTGATGCTGCATGTGTTGACGCAGGGCCATGGTGCCAATTTTAGCTCCCTGGCCACGCTTAACTTTCTGCCCACAGATTCTACATATACCCTTGTTTGGCTACTCCAGTGTCTTAGCAAAAAACTGTCACACTGCCGAGTAGGTGGTTTTGCCACCAATGCTCCGCACTGAGTGACTACTGCCGCCGCTGCCTCGCTGAGCCCCTGCGCCGCTGCTCTCTTGGACCTGCGAAGAGGGTCATCTACCCCGTGGCTGTTTGGCTCCCAACTTCGCACTGCTGCTACCCTGCTGACTCACGGCCACACTACCGACTTGCTGGCTGCGCCGCTGCCTGACGCGCAAGCTGACGCCCTGTTCTCCTGACAATGATGAAGACCTTGCTTCACCCAGCTCCCAAGTGCGGTCGGCTACATAATCATCGATTATTGTTGGATCTTCGCTGCTGTCCTCCTCAAAGGTCTTGGTATGCAGAGGCTGACCCCTCACAACATGACCTTCCATGCCACTCTCCACATCCATACTTTGCCGCCTACTGCAAGAAGCAGGGGATGTCGGCCCCACTTCTTCGCTGCCGCTGCTGACTGTCCTCAAATTGTTCATCCTCGCTATATAGTGGCGCTGAGCCCAGACCACATAGTAGATCTCTGGCTGAGGGAACCGGACAGGACAGAGGCGGGTTGAGGACAGGTGAGGGCCGCTGACCCGCTCCCGGGCCATGACAACTAAGGGTTGTGTCTGACGTTCCCACCGACTCTTGGCTGGGGTTGTCAGATGTCATCTGGGAGGAAGTGGATGACCTAGTCAACCAATCAAGAACCCTTGGGTTGCTGGTCAACACACGGCCACTAGATGACACCGGCAGTTCTGGCCTCACCGAGTGACCCCTGCTGCGACGTCCCCTTACTGTGCTGCGACCTGTGCCTGCTCCAGGAATGTTTGTGCTACTGCCCCTCGCATGTGAAGAGCCTGCCACCTCTCTGTCTGACATACTGTTTGTTCAAAAATGTACAGACTCTGTTTAATGAAGATATCTGTATATGATAAATACACACCCTGTATTTGACTCCAAATGAACCCACTAACAGGCTTGGGTAACCCTTGGATAAATTATGCTACAGAAAGCAACAGGAAAAAATTACTCGTCTTTGGCGTTTAAAAACACCGTATATTTTACTGAATATAAAGCAAAACACGCTTAATTACCCTTGATAAAATGCTCGATAAAAAATTTACTTGTCTTTGGCGTTTAAAAACACCGTGAATTTTACTGAATATAAAAGCACAAACACGCTTAATTAAAACTTGAATATAAATTGCGCTCCAGAAATCAACAGGAAAAATTTACTCGTCTTTGGCGTTTACAAAAATACCGTATATTTTACTGAATAGAAAAGCACAAACACGCTTAATTAACCCTTGAATATAAATTACGCTCCAGAAATGACCAGATGGAATTAAAATGTATATGGGGCAGAATTAGACCCACCCTAGACTTGAATTACTATACCCCACAAACTGAATCAAAATGATAACGGAGGAGGAGCAGTCTCTGATAAAAGCAGTGACCCTCCGCCCCAAATTACTGTTAAAAGCAATTTCCTTTGTGTGAAATCTCTGCTGCTTCTGCAGCAGCCGCTTATGTCAGGGCACAACGAGAGGAATGTGAGAAGCGCGGGTGCCGTCCGTACTTATAGTGCTGTGACATCACAGAAGTCCGCCGGTCTCTGATTGGTTTGATGTCTGCACATGTCATTTAGGCTACCCCATGTCACGCCATGTGCTGCGGCCATTTTAGCAATACAAAACACACTTTGTTCCTGCGAATCACCCCAAACTTCTATTTCGTGTAGAACCGAAGTTTTCCTGAAATTCTAAACGAAGTCCACTTCGTTAGAATCAATTCGCCCATCTTTAGCAGGAACCCTTAGGCTGGGACCACACAACATAAGACGAAAACAGCCGGAAAGCCAGCGGCATTTTGTCCTATGCAGGATCACAGTTTTTGTCACTGTTTTGCGCAAAAAACGCGGTTGGCTTTAGTTTTTTGCCGTCAGCCCATATAACCGACGGCAAAACTCCAGCGGAATTTGCAAAATGTTGCATATTTCACCGGATTTTTACACGCCAGTTAAATAACCGTGACATATAGACTACAGCAGGGGGTTTTCATTTCGTCTATGCAGCACAGTGTACCGTCGGAGTCTCGGCAGTTTCAAAATATAGAAATCACAGAAAATCTGACAATATTCCTGTGCTGTGTAGACATAGCCAGACATAACAGATTTATAGGTTTAGCTTCAGATAGCAATCAGGACTTTGGTTCTTTATAAAACAGAAGACAGGATGATTTACATATCCTATCTGACTGGATTATACAATTTCTCATTATACACAGCTATGTTTTTTTTTCATAAAAACGCGACTATAAATATAAATGACAATGAACTTTAGATAACAGACATAAGAAAAACAGAGATGTATTGTTGTAAAAACTAGATCTTTGTTGACTGATAATGTTCTTAAGATTTGGCTCTGATGAACAGCCATCTGTGGCTCATGGATGACAATAGGTAGTATTGAGCCTGTCCAGGCACATTACAATACTGACTGTTTCAGCACAATCGCTCTTAGTATCTGACCCTTAACTGTTGCATGTGTTTTGCTGCTCTTTTATTCAGGACCTAAGACATTACAGGACTGATTGGTGCCCTATTTGTTTGAATAAGCAACATATAATTTGCACAAAAATGTCTGGCGTGCTGTAAAGCTGAACAGCAAAATACACATACAGGCAGTAAAAATGCTACAAAATATAGGTCTCCATTATCATACCTCCCAACATTTAGAGATTGCAAAGAGAGATACATCAGGCCATGCCTCTAACCACGCCCAAACACATGACATCACACCAAGACACGCCTCTAACCAAGCCCAAACACATACATGCCAACTTTTCAGATAGCTGAAAAGGGACACATTTTCAGGATTGCATTGTATCCAGTGATGAAATATTAATTAAGTTGTTATGTAATATACAGCTAGAAAGCAATCAGATACTTTTTAAAACAAGAAAGTCAGTTTATTGATGCAAATCTATTTCCTAAATGAAAAAGAGGGACATTTATAGAGCAAAGAGAGACAGAGGTACAAGGGTTAAAAATAGGAACTGTGCCTCCAAAATGGAACACATGGGAGGTATGTCATTACTACACTATATTGAGTCATCACATTAGGCTTTAGTGCCATTTAAAAGAACCAAGTTACAATTTAAGCAGTTACAAACATTTGCTGCATCCACTTTTAGTCCCATGTAGGGGTGAGTCAGTGACAGGGCCCACGGGGACTGACCCGGACCTCACTTGATGCTGTCCAGATCACTGCCTGTGTCAAAGTGACACAGATTAGAATTTATTCGCATATATGAATATGCTAATACATTAATAAGTGAAAAAAAAAACAGTAAAACAGTTCTAGTTCTCCCTTCATGGAAGTAAAAAAATAAGTAAAAAAAAAAAGAAAAAGTGAAAGAAAAAAGAATAAAAAAAGAAATAATAAAATAAAAATACATATTTAGTAAAAAATAATTGTGCATAAATTACACACACAAAAACCCTACATTTTATTAGGTATCCAAAACACCGTAATAACCTGTAGAATTAATCTAACAAGTTAAGTGTGAAATGTGAATGGTGTTAAAAAAAATAATAAAAACATTTTTTAGAAAATAAAAAAAAAACTGCAATTATTTAAAGTGAACTTAAACTATCCCCCAAAAAAGTACAACTATGTCTCGAATAAAAACGAGGCCTCATACAACTGCGTCATTGAAAAAATAAAAAATTTACAACTGTTGAAACGCAAGGAGGCAAAAACTAAAAAAAATTTCTGGTCATTAACCACTTTTCAGGCATTCGGCTTAAGGGGTTAATTAATATGTGCTCTGCCTCAATGCCATAGTGGCAATACAAAAAAGTACAGTGTTACAGTTTAAATATTTCAAAAATACATTTAAGATTATTTGATCCAAGAACAGTGGCAGACATAATCCATTGCGCTTCCCTCCTTAAGGCCATGTTCACATGGCTTATTTGGGCACGTATTTCAGCCCGTAATTCGCGGTGTACTGCGCAAGTTACGGGCTGAAATACGGCCAAGTCATTACGGTAATCCATAGTTCTCATAGAGAACTATGGATTACATCTCCTCCCCCTGCTCGGCGCGAATCTGCCGCGGGGGGAGATAAGTGACATGTCATTTACTAGCGGCGTATACGCACCGCTAGTAATGATAGTCTATGGTCCGGCGAGGTGCCGGCCCCCCGCTCCCGCCCCCACTCCTGCCCCGCCCCCGTCCTCAAGGCATAATTGCGGGGCGTAATTACGCCCCACAATTAAGCCGTGTGAACATGGCCTAATAGTAATCAAGGTCAATCACTGCTGGTTATCAATGCTCAATTATGTCCAATACTCACAAATTGCAGAATACTCAGATTTCCCATTTGTGATTTACTAATGTGTAATCAACCATTGTGAACGTTTTTAGAATTAATGGCTTTAAAGTACTCATGAATCTAACACATGGACCAGGCACCATTTCAAAGATATAAGAGTAACAGCAAGGGCAAAAACCCACACAGACCACATAATCCGAATTACAACAGATTCATTGTTTTACTGCATAGACTATGCATTATTTTATCTTAATCAAATGGCTATAACCGTTTCACTTTCCATATCTAAAGTACCCATTCCAGTTTAAACCCTGTTAAGTTACCCCCTAAGGGTATGTTCACACGATGTACTGCGGCGCGTATAGTACGCACCGCAGTACATCGTGTCTTTCGAGAGCCCGCGCTAATACGCCGGCCCCATTCACATTCATTACTTGCGGTGCGTATTCACCGCAAATAATTGAGATTTAACTTATCTCCCCGTGCATACAATACGATCGTTTTGTATGAGCAGGGAGAGGAGTTTACATAGTTACATAGTACGGTTGAAAGAAGACACGTGTCCATCAAGTTAAACCAAGGATGGGGAAAATGTGGGTGATGGAGAGAGGACAAGGACATTATGCCCAGCCTCACCACTGGTTAATTACCTTGAAACCCACAAGGCATGAACAAATCTGCTCCAGTGGAGACCATATCTCTGACCCCAGAGCCTCCACCAGCCATGATCCAGAATTTTACGTAGCTACATACGCATTAATATTCTTTAGTTCCAGGTAGTTATCTAAGCCTTTCTTGAAACTCTCTACATTCCTGCCGTGAGCAGCCTCGGGCAGGCTATTCCCACAGATTCACAGTTCTTACAGTGAAGAACGCTCTTCTCTTCTGGAATTGAATCCTTTTTTCTCTAGTCGAAGGAATGCCCCCTTGTCTTTTGAGGGGGCTTCATTTTAAATAATTTTTCCCCATACTTTTTGTAGGGACCATTTATAAAATTAATCATGTCCCCCCGAAGCCGTCTTTTTCTCAAGACTAAATAAGTTAAATTCTACTAACCTCCCCCTCATAACCAAGATGCTCCATTCCCCTTAATAAGTTTGGTTGCTTTTTCTTGTACTCTCTCTAGCTCCATTAAACTCTTCTATAAACTGGGCCCAGAACTGAACACATTTTTCTAAGTGAGGACCCCCAATGCTTTGTACAGCGGTAGAATTACATCCTTGTCCCGCGAGTCCATGCCTCTTTTAATGCACGCCAATATCTTACTTGCCCTAGAGGCAGCCGATTGACATTGCATGCTGTTCTGTAGTCTATGAATCTACAAGAACCCCAGATCTTTCTCAACAAGCATTCCCCAAGTTTTTCTCCCCTGGGACATATGATGCCTGTAATTTATTTTTTACCCAGATGCAGAAACTTACATTCATCCACATTGAACCCCTTTTGCAAGGTTTATGCCAAATCACTCAGTGTGTCCAGGTCTGCTTGCAATTTAGAGCATATCCATAGATTGCACAACCCTGCATAGCTTGGTGTCATCTGCAAAAATCGAAACCGGCTATCGATCCCTTCCACTACATCTTTAAAATAAATACATTAAATAAGAGAGGACCTAATACTGACCCCTGCGTCACACCACTCACAACCGGGGACCACTCAGAATGAGTCATTACCACCACTCTCTAGTACGATCCAGCAGCCAGTTTTAATCCAATTACACACTGTATCTCTAACCCAATGGATTCTAATTTACCCAACAAACGTTATGCGGTACAGTGTCAAATCCTTTGCAAAGTCTAAAAACCACAATATCCACAGCTGCCCCCACTATCCAGACTTCTACTCCACTCCTCATAAAAACAGATCAGATTGGTCTGACAGCTTCTGTCCTTAGTAAATCCATGCTGGCAATCACTAATAATATTGTGTTTGTCAACATACTCCTGTATATAGTCCCTTATGAGCCCCCTCAAACATTTTCCCACAACAGATGTTAAACTTACTGGTCTATAATTACCTGGGCAAGATTTGGGAACCTTTTTGAAAAATGGGAACTTACATTTTCCTTGCGCCAGTCTCCTGTACTAAAACCAGTTACCAGGGAATCTCTAAATATCATGTACAGGGGCACAGAGAAAAACCGAGCTGAGCTCTTTAAGATCTCTTGGTGAATGCCATAAAGGGCCCTGGAGCCTTGTTCACATTCAGTTTATTTAACTTGGCTTTGACTTTTTCTACACTGAGCCAATTAATTATAGCAGATGATGTATTAGCACTACGGGCACCACCTACATCTACACTTGGCCCACCCCCATCAACTACTATCTCATTGATAGTATATACTGAACTGAAGAACCGATTTAGTTCCTCTGCCTTCTTTTGGGTCACCAGTGACCAGCTCCCATCACGGGTTTTTTAAGAGTCCTACTTGCTCTACTTGGGTTTTTGGGATTTATATGCTTAAAGAATTCTTGGGGGTTTGTCTTGCTGTCCTTGGCCACCTGCCTTTCATTTTGAATTTAGTTGCTTTTATCACTTTTTTACAGATTTTATTAAGCTCTCTATAAATTTTTAAAGGCTGATGCCAACCCCCTCTGACTTATATTTTTTAATGCCCTTTTTTATTGTTTATTGCCCTCTTAACAGAAGGTAGAAGCCATGTTGGTTTTAGTCGCCTATACTTGTTACCCATAGGAATATATTTTGCAATAAATTTCCCCAAAGTATATTTAAAGCTCCCCCACTTGGCTTCTATATCACCATTTGCTAATAGCTGCTCCCAGTCTAGGTCCTGTATTGCATCCCTCAATAAGGAAAATTTGGCCCTTTTAAAATTAATTTATTTTGGCCTTCCCGCTCTGTTTTTCTTTTTTCCAGTTTAAGCTAAAATGATTTATATTATGGTCACTGTTACAAAGATTTTCAGAAACTGACCGCTCCGACTAGTTCTGCTTTGTTAGAAATGACCAGATCCAACAGAGCATCACTTCTAGTGGGTTCCACCACAAACTGCCCCATAAAATTATCCTCTAACAGATTGAGGAACTTCCTTCCCTTTTCAGTTGATGCAGAACCGTGACCCCATCAATGCCTGGGAAATTAAAGTCACCCATTATTTCACTGTACCCGCCTGTGCTGCCTGCACCATTGATTATGCATCTGTTCTTCTATCTCCTCAGTGATGTTCGGGGGCCTATAGATTACACCAAAAATAATATTTTCTGTATTATTCCCCCCTTGTATTTCCACCCACAATGTTTCCACATCATTAGCTACTCCGCCCTGTATTACCTCTTTCACATTTGCCTTCATATTTCTCCTTACATACAGACACCACCTCCTCCTCCCCTCCTGTTCGCCTCTGTCCCTTTTCCCAAATAGATTAAAACCTTGAAGGTTGACTTCCCAATCATGCATGGTGTCCAGCCATGTTTCAGCAATACCTACCACATCAATCAGCTCCTCTACAACTAGCGCCTCAAGTTCCCCCATTTTGGTTGCAAAACTTCTAGCATTTGTGAATAGACATTTTAAGTTCCCTTCCAGTTTTACACTTTCCATCAACGGTTTAGGATTGTATCTAACATGTCATTAGACGGCATGGGATCATACATTACCCGTTCATAGACAGCATGGGATTAAACGTTACCTGTTCAGATGACAGCATTCGATTAAAAAATCTCTCCTTTTTAGATGGCATGGGATTATACCTTTCCCTTTTAGATGATGGCATGGGATTTTACATATACCATTAGTGGACAGCAGTGATAAATTTATTACACAAATTTGTAAAATGGGATGAGATTACATGAAATATTGTGGGTACCTATATCTTCAATGCTGGTTTGCAACACATGGAAACTCCTTATCCACTAGTCTACCCCCCCCTCCCCCATTTCGCTTTTCCACCCACTGATATAGTCTGCCCCTCTCTAACCAAACTACTCCCTTTATTTTGGGATATTTCCTCCCTCCTCATCCCTAGTTTAAATACTCCTGCACCCCTTCTAGAATTCTTTCCCCCAGCACAGCAGACCCCCTTCCCTTCAGGTGTACTTTAACTATAGAAAAAAAGATTGTACCCCAAGGACAAGTCAACCCAGTGCTCTAAGAACCCAAACCCGGCTGTCCTACACCACGACTTCAGCCAAGGATTTAACTCCCTGAGCTCCCTCTGTCTTTCCTGAGTAGCGCATGGCACCGGCAGTATTCCGGAGAACACAACCTTGGAGGTCTTTCCCTTCAGCTTTGAGCCTAGTTCTTTAAATTATTCTTTAGGATCTTCCACCTACCGTGTATTCTTTCATTGGTTCCAACATGGACCACAACAGCTGGGTTATCGCCAGCCCCTCCCAGTAATTCATCCACCCGGTCCACCACATGCCGAACCCTGGCACCAGGGAGACAGCAAACCATTCGGTTGAGGCGGACCTGGCGACAACTTATTCTATCCGTCTTCCTGATTATAGAATCCCCTCCCACTACTAACTGTCTTTTTTTTACCTGCATTCCCCTTCCCCCCTACTACTAGTTGGGCTGCTCTTCTGGCTGCTAGAAAGAGCAGTGTCCACTAGGGCTGCCATTTCTGAGACTGATTCCCCAGCATTATCACCCAACTTGGCAATTTTGCTGGGAATCTCAGAAGGAGAAGTGGCCTTCCTTTTTCTGGTACCCCTAGAACTCCCCCTGTCTACATTAACCCAACTACACGGCTCCTCCTTGCTTGATCCAATACTCCACCCTCAACATTTTAGCCCACTAACTGTTTGCTCCGAGATAAGCAAACCTTCTCTTTATTGTCAATCGCCCCAGTGTCGCGTTTTTGGGTCCTCTAGGTCTAAAATGCGAGCTACCAGAGTAGCAACATGCTCACAACTGCTACAGCGGTATTTACCCTGGACCTCTCCAGTAGTGCATACATATGGCAGATTGTGCACTGCTGGAAGTTGCCAGTGAAGCTGCCCATTATCCCGGTGCAACAGCAATGAATAAAAAAAAAAAAAAAAGTTAATGAGATTGATGTATTAAAAAAAAGAGGTTTGTTTACTTACCAGTTTTTCTCTCCTGTTTTTAACTCCGTTTTTTTTTAACTCAGCACTCTGTTCTCTCAACAAGCACTCAGTTTCAGCCAAGCAATGGAGCCACAAATGGAGCTAGCTCAATTGAGCACTGATTCTGGTATTTATACCTCTTGACATAGGCTAACCCCCTCCACCCAGTAATGTGACTCTCAGGTCCTGGTAGTACACCAGTGATTCAAAGGTTCTGGGAGTACACCAGTGCTTTTTTTTTTTTTTTTTTTTTTAAATGTGCAGTATTTTAAACACAATCGCAATAAAAAAAAAAAAACAACTTTTGCTACAAACTATATGTACCACTCCCAAATTCCCCGTTTGTTAACTAAAAACCTCTGTTTTTCAACAAGACCTTTTTGAGCCAAGCAAGGGAGCCACCAAGGAGCTCAACCCATGTTCTCGAGAACAAAGGATACGTTATTTCGGCCCGTATTAACGCAAATGGTGGTGAAATGCGGGCCAAAATTCCCCCCGTGTAAATCCCCTTAAGTACCCCTAACTAAGACCCCTTTTACATTTTTCCTTGACTGAATTTCTTAGTTTTTTCTTTGATTGTGAACGGTCATTTCCTTTTAAAAGGGGAAATCTGTCCCCAAATTTTTTTTTTTCTTTTTAAATTCCCATGACCATATTCTTTCCTCTCAGTCATTTTTTTTCCCCTGATTGTAGTTTTCTCTATTCGGCCGTCTAATATGATTGGGGGGGAAGACTTTTTGCTCGCATTGCTTTAAAAAGAGTCAAGGTACTTTACAGCAGTTCATGCATATAGGACCTGAAGACATTTTCTGTCCCAAGACTTGTACAGTAATTTTTCACTGTAAAGGGGGAGGGGGGGGGGGGACTGTGACATCCCTCTTGTGACGGTGGACCCTGTGTTATCTGTACAATGTGTTTTTTTTTTGATCCGGGAAAGGGGCCGGGCGCGGAGGAGTGAATGGCTCGGGCGCAGAGGAATGAATGGCTCGGGCGCAGGGGGAATAAGGGGCTCGGGCGTGGGAGGAGATGAAGGGCTCGGGCCAGGAAGAGTAAAGGGGCTCGGGGGCGGAAAAAGTAAATGGGCTGGGGGCAAAAAGGAGATATTGGGTCGGTTGCGGAGGAGATCAATGGGCTTGGGCGCAGGAGGAGATGAATTGGCTCTGGAGCAGGAGAGAGAGATTCGTAAAATGGATCCAAAACGTCGTGTGAACAAGCCCTATAAGTGCGAGTTAAACAATAAATAATTTTTTGATGACACATCAAATTTAAAAAAATTGCTTTCTGTGCTTTACCCTTTCTTTTTTGTGCGGTGGTTTTAAGAAAAACAGGTTTAAAAAAAAAGGGGTTTTTTCTTGGGGCAGAAAGAAAATACAACCGCCTTGCTTTTAGTTTTTATACTAGAAGTATACTAGAAGTATATTATTTTTTTTAATTTGTTGCAGTCAGGATAACCTCTCTGCAGAAAATCTGTTTATAGAGGCTTGTTGGAGGAATTTATTAGGATCACTATTGATCCTTCTCAGGTGAACAAAGGGATTGCTTTTCTAGTGTGATGTGGATGAAAATGTAGAAGCATTTTTGATGCTGTTGACTTCCAATAACCCAAAAGTGTAAAGAATTTGTACCTGCTCTTCTAAGCTCAGTTACCGAATTGGTAAATAAATACTGTCGTTTGGGTCATTTGAAAGCCCCACTGAACTGCTATTTAGTTACAATTAATGTCAATTTTTAAATTGGGGATCTCAAATTTTTGGGAGGTGAATTTTATATTCTTGGTATTCACTTTTTAAGGGGACAGATAAAAATTTTTGAGAGAATGAAGAGCCAATAATTATTCTCGAAAAAATCTGATATTTTCAAACGGGTTATCATTACGTAAAAAATTTTTGCCCCTTAAATATATGCCAAGTAAATGTTTACATGGGTACATGGATGGGCGTAACCCCTGTCCATTTTCATGAGCTAAAAAGTTATGGGATAGCATAAACACTAAAGCGTCACAAACAAACTCAATGTAATCTTCACCTCTACATGCATTCATTAAAATCTGCCAAATTCAATCTCCAAGTTGTATAATATCCTCGGTATAAAGGTTTTCTACATCTCTACAGGCTAATTCATAGACTTCCTGCCAATTAATTTCATGTAATAATTGGCTGACGTCTCAATCTCTAACTTTTGTAGTTTCTGTGTATAAACGCTTTCTACACGAGTACAGGCTACTTTATAGTCTTCCTGCCAACTAAGGATGCAAGAAAATTGTTAAGATCTTTCAGATAGGAAAAGATGTCTTACAATAACGGACACACTAGCCAATCAAAATATAGTTATTCAGTAACTGACCCAATACTGGCCATAAAAGGCCAGTTCTTTATGAACATTGGGGTGAAAGCAGCAACATGGAAATACCGGATACAGTTTCTCAGGTTAGTATTCTATTTTTAACGTAATGATGAAAATAAGGTTACAAGCTTTTTAGTTGTGCTTGGAAGTTAGTGGTTGGATTATTATTGCTATTGAAGGCATCATTAAGTGGTCTTTTAGCCTCCATTAGATAATATTTTTCGCTCATCAAAACTACATTACCCCTTTTGTCATCGTGTTTTATTATCAGTAAGTGACTCCAATTTGCAGGTATTGAACATGTGAAAGCATTGATAACTGACAGAGATTCACATCGATTACTATCAAGAAGCGGAAAAAGATAATGCGGGTCAATGCTTTTGGACTAAATGACTGCACTGATATGGTTGTCTTTTTATGACATTTTTAACTGTTACATTCCATTGCATTTGTGTTTATACAGTATATTGTTGCTATGGCTTTAATGCATTGGGTGTACATGTGAATGTGCTGATGTCTGTCCTTCACAGAGGCCCATGGAAATCTAATTTGCAATGGCCATTGCCATTTCCAGTGGTCCAAACTTGCTGCTGTTTTATGTTCCTCTACATGCAACAAACTGTTAGGTAAGTGGATGATAAGTGTCACAACGTCATAGCTCTTAGTTCTTTCAAATCTTTTGTGTCATCTGTTTGATTTACTCACAAAACACAGTTTACCTTGTTGAGCACATGTAAGGTATCAGAGTCTTTATTCTTTATAAGTTGCTGTGTACTTCCGCCTTCGTACAACAAACTGCCTTTAGGCTGGGACTGACATGCAAGTTAGTTGACTGTAGCTGACATAAAGTAACAGGTGATGTAAAAGGTGTTGTCCTACACCTAATTGCATATTGGGATTTCAGAGGGGAGTATCCTTGTTTCCGGGCAATTTCCCATGCAAAGGCACAGGGGAAATGTGTACATATGGGATAGACTCATCGGCATATCAACAGTCTTACCACCATCTAATGCTACTTACACCCAACAGTGGTCTCTGCATGGGTACTGAACTGCCACAGACAAATTGCCATGTCAGGTTAGAGGGACCAGACCTGAAAATTAACCCTTTGCCTAGCCAACTTATATAATTAGGGGACATCTTAAAGGGGTTTTGCCACGATCTAATGTTGACGTGGGATCCTCCAAAATGGGTTTTTAATCACTTTTCTAAATATATGTGATTACAAAAAAGTGCAGTCTGAGAGAGCTACAGGCTGCCTTACCTGCCCTTGGTTACTTCAAAGCTTCTATTAGATACGACCTGACAAGAGCTGCTGTCTGCTGGCCAGGCTTGCGCAGAGAAAGCTTCTTATCTGATGAGACTGAGCTGCAGAAGTTTTCAAGGCACCGGGTAGAAATATGTTTTCTTTTGTATATAGAATAAACTAGTTGTAGTGTGATTAGATCCCTGCTTTATCTGATGACAGAGAACATGAAGAAGCTTTCAGGCTGCTGTGGAGAAAAGGTGTTGTCTTTTGTATACAGAATCCACAAGTTGTAGTTTGATTATTTCAGTGAACATGTCACACGATCCCTTATGCAGCTCTGTGCTCTCGCTGTGTGTGTCTCTCTCTCTTTCAGCTCAGTGGCTTGTTTACATTAGCTTCTTAGCAGATAAGGCTCCTCCTGGCAAAACCCCTTTAAGACTTGAAAACCTGTCAGAATGCATTATAGCATTGCTTTCCATTCCCTCACCACATTCCATCAATAATGCAGAAGCACATTGTCAGTTACGGAGAAACCAATTTAAGACTAACAAACAAGGTGTCAGTGGATCCTGTCACTCTTGAAAAATAACAATGTAATAAAAAGATGCAATATAATAAAAACATTGTTGTTCTTGCTTCTGATTTACTAAGAAATGGCCATGTTAGCTTTTGAGTGGAAATTTTCCAGGCAGAACACTTGTTGTCAGACCTTCCATGAAATGTCCTATCTGTTCCCAGGTGCATTTCCTTTTCAGCAGTAAGTAGAGGAACAGAATTGACCCAACAAACCCCTGGCCCTCCAACTTGGTGATTGTTTTTATGTACTATGTGTAATGACTATGCCTGCTCAGGCCACAGCACAGTCCTCTGCTCGTGGAGTGCAGCAGAGATTTCGCTTTTGGCCATGATTCTGGGCCTGAATTCTGTGCTTTCTTGATGCAAGTCTGAACACTGTCTGAGTCCTCAGCCCGCTGTGTGATGACTGACAGGTTTTCCACCACACCTGTCTGATTACTTCTGTTAGCCCTAGTGCTGGGCTGCAGATAGTTTAGACTGAGTGGTGATTGACAGTTGCCTTCATCACTCATCTTTCTTCCCTTGCAGCCTGTGTTCTGTGTGTTTTGGATGTCAGAGGGTCAGTCCAATCATGCTCTGGACACGGACTCTGAGATCCCTTAAAAAGACCACTTTTTCTCTGGGACATTGGTAACGATATTCTCCTGTAGTTTGAGCTGATATTTCTGACTGGATTGTATTGCGTGGATTTCTGTCCTCTTTGCCCAACTTCGTGACCTCCATTTTTTGCCTGCCACCTCTGTACCATTTTTGCTATCTTTGGTTTGTCATACTTTCCGCCCGACTATTCTTTATTGTCCTCATCTGTCTTGCTTTTTTCAGTGTTTCACTTAACCAGTGAAGCGACCATCGTCCAGTTGTTGCTGACCGCTTAAGATCGGGACGGCAAGTAGGTAGGGACAGCTTTGATGGGCCTAGCATTAGGGCTTACACTCTGTCTTTCCATTGTATCCTATCTTGGTCTCTGGCTCCCTCACACTAAGTATCTGACGTTGTTGCTCATAAATCCTTTTGTCACATCCAACTGTATTAGACAGTCCAGAAAAGTTTTTTGGAAGAACTACACACCTTCTCTCATTCGGTGTATGCATGAACTTTACCTCCTTAGGACAATTCTCACAGCTTACATTTTTTAGTAATTTTTGTTTTAGGTTGAATTCTGTAAAATAGTTGTTTGCTTTGGAAAATAATTTGATAAATTTGATTTTAAAAAGGACGCCTAATGCTGTGACCCCTTCCTTCTATCACAGTAATCAGCTGTAATCTGTGAGAGTACTGGCTGTTCAATTCATCTACAGCCTGACCACAGCGAAAATGAAGCATGCCTTGAAATCTAAGGTCTGTCCAGGTAATGTATGGATATCTTCAGTTCTTCATGAAGAACCTGTGGCCATTGCTGACATGTGTATTTTAGTAAAGTGTCCAAGTGTTCCCTGTGAAATAACAATTCTGAAGCATCATTCCAATTGAGGATGTGTCCCTGTTCAGTCTGACATTGTCCAATCAGTGCTGACGTTAATTTAACCTTAACTTTCATGACTGAAATGGTAACACTGATTTGACCATTTTGTAAAACAAAATTTCTAGAAGGAGTAACAGAGGAACAGCACAACACAGAGTTATAGGAGAAGATGCTCCAAAATGGGGCACAAGTGTTTACGAGAAGACATATCAGATGTCACATGTCCTCTTTAAAGGGTTTTGCCAGGACGTGCCTTATCTGCTAAGAAGCAAATGTAAACAAGCAATGCTAAGCTGAGAGAGCGAGAGACACACTGCAGAGCACAGAGCCATGCATAAGGGATCGTGTGAAATGTTCACTCAAATAATCAAACTACAACTAGTGGATTCTGTATACAAAAGACAACACCTTTTCTCCACAGCAGCTTGAAAGCTCCTTCATGTTCCCTGTCATCAGATAAAGCAGGGATCTACTCAGATAAATCACACTACAACTAGTGGTTCTGTAATACAAAAGACAACATATTTATACAGATGCCTTGAAAGCTTCTTCAGCTCCCTTTCATCAGATAAGAAGTGTTCTCTGCGCAAGCCCGGCCAGCAGCTCTTGTCACGTTGTATCTAATAGAAGCTTTTAAGTAACTAAGGGCAGGTAAGGCAGCCTGTAGCTCTCTTAGGCTGCAATTTTTTTAATCACATATATTTAGAAAAGTGATTAAATACCCATTGTAGAGGATTCCACGTCAACATTACATCGTGGCAAAACCCCTTTAATTCTTTCTCCACATTGTTACGGATTTCTTTTTTATTCTTCCCAGGCTAACTGGGGTTTTAATTTTAATGCAATTCCTTGCCTGTGGTTCATCTATGTGTGTCATCCAGATAACTTGCGATTAACTACTCAGTCCTTTCCTCCACTTTTAGCAAATTTTGACATTGCCCATTATATCCAAACTATAACATAAGCAAATATAAGTTTCCTACCAAGGATTATCTACATATACAGTATCTCGATGTTTCAGCATATTTTACTATGCAGATGTATTGTATCTTTATTATTAGACTATAAAGCAGGCATCCTCAAACTGCGGACTTCCAGCTGTTGGGAAACTACAACTCCCATTAGCCTACTGTTATAGATTATATAAATTCATAATGGGAGGTGTTGTTTACCAACAACTGGAGGGCTGCAGTTTGTGGTCGCCTACTCTAAAGTAATATATATCATTCTGGGGTTCTAAGCATCAGAGAACTTAAAGTGCTTTTGCCACGAAGTAAAATTGAATAATAAACATTTTCACCTTTCATCATTATTAAAAATTCTGTACTATTTTAGTTTTAGCTGCGCCTTTAGTGATCCATTGTTTACAGCTCATTTCCAGGGGATATGACCAGGGCTGAGAGCTCCTCAGTCCTGGTCACACATGCTCAGACATCTCTCAGGCAGCTACCGAGTGTTCAACCCCAGGTGCTGTCATTCTACTCCTGTCCACTGTACCCCTTAGTAATTAGTCAAGCAGTGCAAATAAATAAAAAAGAAGCCTCAATGAGGTATGTGCATTAATAAAAAGAAAAAAAAATCCACAGGTTTGGTTCCTGCAGGAATTTGAACCTTGTGCTGTGAGCCAAAACTTTACCACTGGGCTACACTGTAACTACTCACATTAACAGTCCTTTCTTTGACTGGAGCGGGCAAAGGCATGTTGATGTCATCCTGCTGGGTCACATAATATGCAATTTAAACAAATAACATACGCCCCCTTCTAAGCACACAAGAGCGGGAGAGCTGGATGCAGGAGGTAATTTCTTATCTATGACCCAAGACACAGTTGGCTTCCATACACTGTAGCCTTTACGATCGGTGTAGGCACATACATTAAAAATATGAATATCATAGTCCTTGCGGTCTAGTCAAACTATATGTAAAGTAAACTGTTACATTCACATATCATATGCATAGATTTGGCTTACCATTTTTCATTTGTAACATATAGAAATATTATCTTCCAGACAAATGAAAGGATATTTGAACCATTTTTATCATTTGCACACCGACATAAAGCCTGGTATTCACATGCAGGGAGATAGAATCGATTACAAGAAAAAAAGATGATGACCTTGCCAGTAATGAAAGGTCTCGGTGAGTACCAGCTGCAGAGGCCTATTTGTTCATCTTCACATGCACAGTGTAATGAATTTTAAAAATGACTGAATAAAGGCAAAAGCTCCATCAATTTACAGCTTGTGACCAAAAAAAAACTCACCCAGTAGCAGAGATTTATGGAATTAAGAGGGCATAATGTGCAATCAACCGTAAAACGGGTCCTTACATGGCAAATATGCTCATATATTAAGGAAACACCCAACATTTAAAGGGGTGTTCCAGAAGTTAAGAAAGTTTGCTGGTTCATCAGGGCATAATAAAAAATAAAAGATAAAACTCATACTTACCTCCCGGATGATTTTGTGCATTCCCGGCGCCGGTCCGTTCATCTCCGCTGAAGCAGTGAACGGTCATCTTTAACGTGACAAGTGCAGCCAATGACAGGCCACAGCCTGTCATTGGATTCACCTGTCATGTTAATGATGAATATTAACATTCACTTCCTAGATTAACGGACTGGACACGGGGACTGAATGATATCATATAGGAGGTAATTATGAGTCTTATCTTCCACTTTTTATCATGCCCAGACGATCCAACAAACTTTCTTAACCTCCGGAATACCCCTTTAATATTGGGACCAGATCCAAAACAGATAATTCTGTGCTTCCCATACAAGATTACTAAACCACATGTACCCCCTGCAATAAAAAAAATAAATAAAAAAAAAGAATGAAACCACTTAGCGTCCGTCCTCATGGCACTGGTTTTCAGTTGGATTTTCAGATGGTTTTTGGATTTGAAAACTGTCTGTAAACCGACTGTCAACCCTCCTCGTAGACTTTAATAGAAAATCCAAGCTGTAGTCTACACAGTTTGGATTTTCTGACGGCAAGTCTGATCGTCTAAAAAACGTATATGTACTGTCGATATATTGTAAAGTAAATTGCTTTGAAATATTTCTTAGTTATGTCTCCTTTTGGTCAATATAGCTATATTGCAACTTCGGACACTGCTATAGAGGCTACAGGGGTAGCCGTCGCTACCAGGCCTGGGAGCGTGAAGAGGCTCAAAGGCCTCTGTGCTACATGGCAGCACATGATAAGTGGAAGACCTTTTAGAAATTTTGTATTGGAGACCAGGAGATTTAATTTACGCCTATGATAATAACCAAAACTCCATTCTCTCCAATACCCCATTTTTAGGTACATGTATCAAGGCGAAGGCCTAAAAAACTAGGTACAACTATGCAATGTAGCACAATGATGAATCAAACTAGCGAAAATATTTCTCCAGCTCTATGGGATTCTTTTGATCCACTGTAGCGTTTATCTCTTTATCATCAGATTAAAATGGATAACATCAGTAAATGGATATTTTTCAGAAAGGTTTTAATATATTTATTAAAGGAGTTGTCTCATTACGAGCTTTCAGCCTGTCAGTGTCCCGGGTCCGTTGAACTGAGGGGCGTGCTTCTTGGTCTGTCTGTTCTGCTCCCTCTCCCCCTCCCATCAGCACACAGGCAGCTACGTAACTTCTATACAGGGGGGGAGGGGGTTTGCTCTCAGAGTTCACCCTGTGTGTGCCTGCCTAGGTCTGTTGCAGGAGAGGGCTGATCTAGGAGTGTAGAGAGGAATATGAAGCTGTGTGCTAATAGAGCAGAGGGGATGCATGTGTTCTATATCCCCTGCTTAGCTTACAAGTCTCCACATCTCCAGCAACAACAAGGGCAGTGTTACTATACTCAGGATGTGTCCCTAATACAGGAGAACATAAAGTATTCACATGCCCCCTGATCTGTATAGTATTAGTATAGTCACAGTTCCAAAGACATATCATGATTATAGTAACAGACAGGGTCACTGCTGTCAACATCTATCTGTGTAGAGAGCAGGAGGAAAGCAGGCACACACAGGGTTAATCCAGGCAGCCCGGACACAGACGCCAGAGTCCTCCCGCCCCCCTCCCTCCTCCTCCTCCACTACAGAAGCATTCTGTGCAGGAGGGGCTCTCTGCTCCGACCTGTCTTCAAAGGTGATGAGTCATTCAGACCTGACAGCCAGTAAGATAAGGATCAACAGGTCAGCTACTATAGAGATTTGAGAAGCTGATGTAGTAATACTAACAGGGCTAGCTCAAAATCAGTAGAACATTTGTAATGAACATATATTGCAAAGCTGCTTGTTTTTTAAAGATCTTTAAATTAAAACCCAATCATTGTAGCGAGACAACCCCTTTAAGTATATATTTAAAATGGACCGTAGCTTAATGAATTGCCTGATGTGATTCATCACCCAGCATTATTTGTACCCTGCAAAACTGAATTGTAGCTCAGTCTTGTACGATGCAGATTATATGGCTCCCTAGTGTACAGTTAATCTGTTCACTCAAAACTAAGGATCCTCAATTTATCTTTCCCTCATTATGTTGACCACTACAATAACACCTTCAGGATAAAGTGAGTATGTTTTCCTAGGAACATCCCCAATTGTATTAGTAGCATCCATATTCCCTACAGCTATAAATTGCCTGGGGCTACTAAATTGCTGAAAAATTGATGTCAATAGAGATTTTCTGGCTTTTTTTCCTCTGCAAAGTAATGGAAGTCACATATATAATATAATTTGTTATTATTACTACAGAAGTGGCATTACAGCTATGTTCTTATACTCTTCATCAGTCATTTAACCACTTAAGGACCAAGCATTTTCCATCTACATAGTCATAAGAGGGCTTTTATTTTGCAGGACAAGATGTACTTTCTAATGGTGTCATTCAGTGTTTAGCTTAAGGGATAAATTATGTTATACAGTGGGTACGGAAAGTGTTCAGACACCTTTAAATTTTTAACTCTGTTTCATAGCAGCCATTTGATAAGATCAAAAATTTCATTTTTTTTGCTCATTAATGTACACTCTGCACCCCATCTTGAAAGAAAAAAATGCAAAAATATCTATATTTCTGTTTTTTTTTTCTTTCAAGATAGGGTGCACAGTGTACATTAATGAGCAAAAAAATAATATTTTCTGATCTTACCAAATGGCTGCACTGAAACACAGAGTGAAAAATGTAAAAGATTTCTGAATACTTTCCATACCACTGTATTTTAATACATCTTTTTTAACACTTTTAAAAATATTTATTTTTTTACTTTAAAACTTTTAAAGTTTTTCTCGTTACAAAGATCATATCTGTATGATGGGGACAGTAAAAATAAGCACTTTTGCAATTGGTTTGCTTACTCCCCTCTGAGCTGTGGAAAATGAAAGTGAAACTAGTTGCTTTAATTTTCTGTGCTGGATGCTGGCTGTGTCTGTATAATAAAGGCTGTATGTGTAACTCTTTACACTAATACAGGTGTTCTGGTTACAAGAAGCTTGTGGAGGGAGGTGACAGCTCTCCAAGCATGAGAACTCATTGGAGGAGGTCTGCAGAGCTGTGACATCCTCTCCCTTCCACTGCTCACACAAAATGATGATTTCACCACTAGAGATGGGCGAATCGATTCCAACGAAGTGGAATTCGTTTAGAATTTAAGGAAAACTTCGATTCTGAACGAAGTCAAAGTTTGGTGTGATTTGCGGGAACGAAGCGTGTTTTTTAATTGATAAAATGGCTGCAAGCACATGGCGTTACATGGGGCAAAGAACTCTGGGAAGAAGAAAGGAATACCCTAAATGATTTGTGCAGAGATGAAGCCAATCAGAGACCGGCGGGATTCTGTGACGTCACCGCACTATATAAGTCCAGACGCGACGCTGGCAGTTCACACTCCTCTCTCTTTGCCGTGTTGTAGCTGCTGCAGCTCCAGTAGCTGAGATCTCTCACAAAAGAAAGGACTTTTATACAGCGATTTTTAGAGGGGTGTCACAGCTTTTCTCAGAGATTGCTTCTCTTACGTTCTAATTTTGATTTTGGTGGGTATTGGAATTGAAGTCCAGTGTGCGTCCAGTATATGCAGTGCAGCTGCATATACTTTTTAATGCTATCTGCTCAGTTCTGGAGCACATTGAATATCCAAGGGTTATCTAAGCCTGTTTTTGCTGTTGTATTCAGTTAAAGAAACAGCGTTTTTACAATCCACATAGCTGTTAATTTTTTGCAGCTCATTTCTTTTGCGCAATTTATATCCAAGGGTTAATTAAGCATTTTTCTGACGCCAAAGAAGAAATTTTGCCTGTAGCATAATTCATATCCAATGGTTAATTAAGCGTTTTTCTGCTGTTGTAGTCAGTAAAATACACGTCGTTTTAACACGCCACATAGCTGTTAATTTTTGGCAGCTCATTTCATTTGCGCAGTTTATCTCCAAGGGTTACCCAAGCCTGTTAGTGGGTTCATTTGGAGTCAAATACAGGGTGTGTATTTATCATATACAGATATCTTCATTAAACAGAGTCTGTAAATTTTTGAACAAACAGTATGTCACACAGAGAGGTGTCAGGCTCTTCACATGCGAGTGGCAGTGGCACAAACATTCCTGGAGCAGGCAAATGTCGCAGCACAGTAAGGGGACGTCGCAGCAGGGGTCACTCGGTGAGGCCTGAACTGCCGGTGTCATCTAGCGGCCCTGTGTTGACCAGCAACCCAAGGGTTCTTGATTGGTTGACTAGGTCATCCACTTCCTCTCAGATGACATCTGACAACAACAGCCAAGAGTCGGTGGGAACGTCAGACACAACCCTTAGTTGGCATGGCCCGAGAGCGGGTCAGCGGCCCTCACCTGTCCTCAACCCGCCTCTGTCCCATCCGGTTCCCTCAGCCAGAGATCTACTATGTGGTCTGGGCTCAGCGCCACTATACAGTGAGGATGAACAACTTGAGGAGGACAGTCAGCAGCTACTTGGCAGCGAAGAAATGGGGCCAATATCCCCTGCTTTTTGCAGAAGGCGGCAAAGTATAGATGTGGAGAGTGGCATGGGAGGTCATGTTGTGAGGGGTCAGCCTCTGCATACCAAGACCGTTGATGAGGACAGCAGTGACGATGAAACACAAATCGATGATGATGTAGCCGACCGCACTTGGGAGCCGGGTGAAGCAAGGGCTTCATAATCGTCAGGAGTAGAGGGCATCAGCTTGCACCTCAGGCAGCGGCGCAGCCAGCAAGTGGTTAGTGTGGCCATGAGTAAGCAGGGTAGCAGCAGCGTGAGGTCAGGAGCCAAGCGGCCATGGGGTAGAAAACCCGCTTCGCAGGTCCAAGAAAGTAGCAGCACAGGGGCTCAGCGAGGCAGCGGCGGTAGTAGTCACTCAATGCGGAGCGTTGGCGGTAAAATCAGCTATTCGGCGGTGTGGCAGTTCTTTGCTAAGACACCGGAGGAGTCGAATATGGGTATATGTAGAATATGTGGGCAGAAAGTGAAGCGTGGCCAAGGAGCTAACGTTGGCACTATGGACCTGCGTCAACACATGCAGCGTCACCATCCGGTGGCCTGGGAGAAACATGGCTCAGATGTGGTGGTCCATTCTGCCGCCGCAGCAGCAGCAGCAGCGCCCAGTAGCACGCATGCCATTGCAACCAGTCAAGGCTCCACCACCTCTGCAGAAGGGAGCTGTTTCTCTTAACCATCATCTACCGGTCCAGACGCTCTTGCTCCTCACTACTCATGGCGCCAGCAGTCATTCAACGAGACGATTGCAAAGAGACAACAGTATGCGTCCAAGCATCCTAAGGTGCAGAAGCTGACCATGCTCCTGTCCAAGTTGTTGGTACTGCAGTCCCTCCCTTTCCAAGTGGTGGACTCTGCACCATTCAGAGAATTAATGGCCTGTGCCGAGGCGAGGTGGAGAGTTCCAAGCCATAATTTATTTTCCAAAAAGGCAGTACCAGCCCTTCACAAATATGTAGAACAGAAGGTGGGCCAGTCCTTGAGCTTTTCGGTTGTAGGGCACAGCGGTGTCACGCAGTTCTACACCTGGCTTGCCTCGGCGAACGAAGTCACACAGGGGAGGAACTGCTCCGGGTCATGCAAGAAATTGATGTGTGGCTTTCTCCGCACTAACTGCAAATCGGAACCATGGTGACGGACAATGGGAGGAACATGGTGTCCGTGCTGCACCGAGGAGGGATTGTCCATGCGCCCTGCATGGCGCACGTGTTCAATCTGGTTGTGAAAAGGTTCCTGAAGTCTTCCACTGATGGATTATTGACCGATTGAAAGCGGACACTGACGGATGAAAGGAAGGGCAAAATTATCAAAGACGTCAACGCAAAATTACTGCCGATACCCTCTCCACTCATTCGGGGGCCTCTACATGTATTAGCGTTTAACAGAACAGGTTCTGTCATATTTTGTGACGGTTTAAAGCTCTGGCCTCATGGAGTGACCCTGCTGTGACGTCTCCTTACTGTGCTGCGATCTGTGGCGGCTCCAGTAACCTACTACTGTGTTCTTTGATGCTATGGTAGGATTTTAGCCCTCAGCTTGTTTTTTTCCAGCTGGCGCTGACGTTTCCTTGTCAGGCTGCATTCCTGCTTCAGTTTTCTTGGTCAGTTTTGTCCCCGTAAGTGCCCAGAGAATTTTATAGTGAAGCGATTCTAAGAGAGGGGCAGTCATCTGCGTGTCATACTACACAGCATTGAATGAAGACCAAACCAAGCTCCCTCTGCATATTTAAGCATGGCACAACATTCTACAGCACCCTACAGGCTCTCTGCAGCCTGGAAATAGCTGTTTTTTAACGCGATTCGTCCCGAAGTAATTCGGACCGAAACAAATTTTGTTGGAGAATTCGGTGAAGTCAGCGAATCGAATTTTTGAGAAATTCGCCCATTTCTAGTCACCACTCTTCAGTGAGGGAAGTTCAGTAAATTACAAGTTGTGTTTAAAGGGGTTGTCCCCCCTAGCTGTTTTTACTCTTTAGGCTTACATGTTCTTTTCAGGTTGTAGGCGGTTGTACAGCAGTGGCTGACATTTCTGCTCTACTAGCTCCGATTCCTAGCTGTGCCTGTTAGAAGGACATTGGTAAAGGAGGGATTGTGGTCATGTGACATGATATAAAATTAATACTCTGGAAAAGAAGAAATATTTAAGGTTTTAAGGGTCAGATAAGGGTCACATGTATGTCATTTGCTTTTTTTGTTTGTTTGTTTGTTTGTACACTATACTTTATCATGTCTCACAAGTAGCTCAGTATCTAGAATGTACAGGCAATTTGGTAATTCCATAATCCAGCATCAAATACTAACAACATCAGTTTGACAGCTATTCATTAAATCCTTAGTTTGTTCCCTGAAGAATATCCGGGTGCATGAATGATGTTTAGACATATGTCTATATGTTCAATATTATCTATCCTACCTATTCACTAGAAATCCTATGGCAAATATACCTTAGGATAAACGGATATGAGTCTACACAAAGTAAAGTATTCTTTTTAAGGTAGCCCTAGGCACACCTTATGTTTTTACTGTTTTCAGTCAAAGGGAATGTATCAACCACATTTTTTTTAACAAAGACAAGATAGTGATACTCGTTCTTTTCACTTTGGTTTTACCTTTCTAGAAAAATATTTTTTATCCTGTTTTCAGTATATGACTATGGAAGCAGCCATATTGCCTGAACAGTTTTTGACAACATTTACAGATATGCTTTTCTGCAGCTACATGGACATAGGAACCTGTGGACAGAAGCTGACTCTTCTGTTCTAGGCATGCTCTGTGACCCAGGGAGAGGATCTATACTTTGGTGTTACCTTTCTATGTAATCCTGCCTGTGCTGATAATAAGATGACCACTGAAAATCTCTATAAAACAGTAAGGAGAAGGACCCACGCTGCAGCCACTGCATGAAGACAAAACTATGCCAAGATATGGAGGGCAATGGCTGCACTATTTTGCAAGTAAAACTGTGACATCACCAGTGAAAAATTGCATCCATTGGCAACCACAGGTGGGGTGTTTTTTTCCGCATGTAGTAACTGTAGTGTGAGGTCTTAACCTAAGTTTTAGCCTAGTATTAGTTTTAGTGGCAACAGCAAAAACTGTATTATTTTATACCACCAAAAGTTGTAAAAAAAACTTGTTTAAAATATAAACTTAATTTAAAGAATTAGTCATTTTGTGATGATTCTTTTACTTTAAATGTTTTTCCAAATAAGGAGAATTATAGGAAAACTTTACTTGTACAGTGACAAGATAGCAATAGGGTTTGCAGAGACCTCCATTTTAACTGGCAAGAGTAAGGGATGCCAGGAATAGCTTTTTGCCACAATATGAAATATATTATAAAGCTGGAAGAAAGGAGGTCTTGAGAGCAAAATCTATCCTCCAGCACTAGAGGATTTGAGGACTGTTCATAGGCCCACTCTCTCATCCCATAGTTGCCTCATGGGCCTCTACCAGGGCTGCCAATAGAAATTTTGGGGCCCCATACAGCCAAAGTGCCTGGGCCCCCTTTCCATGTCCCGCCCCAAACACACCCCTTCCCAGGCACCACCTATTCACTGTTATAGCCCCGCCCCTTTGATATCCTCATTATTTCCTAGTCTTTTGACGCTTTTCTGATGTGTCTCGGGGACCTACAGGACGGACCCAGAGGCGCATCTAACAATTCGCAGTGAATCTATCACTGCGGTCGATGAGGAACACGCATTGGCGGTCACATGAGAGATCGCCGCTGCATGTCTGCCTCGCGCCTGTTGGGTCCGTCTTTCAAAGAATTGACATACAATTCATGGATCGCATCAGCAAGACGGACCCGACAGGCGCGAGGCAAACACGCAGCGGCGTGTCTGTCATTGCCGGCAGAGATAAAGTCACTGCTTATTGCTAGATGCGTCTCCGGGTCCATCCTGTCGGTCCCAGAGACGGATATATAAAGCGTATGTTCATACAGAGGCAAGACGCCATGTGAACATACCTTAATACTTATTTATTTTACACTTTTAAAGTTTTTTTTTTTTCTTTTACATTCACTTTGAGTCCCAGTAGGGTGCCTCACCACTAGGGAGCTTAATCATTTATACACCCTAATGCATTGTGTATACAATGCATTAGGGTGTACAAAAATGGCCGTGTGTGCAGCAGCAGCGGGGCCCCCCTCTTCCAACTAGCAGCAGCCCTACAGTGTGGCCCTCTTCTCCCACCCAGCCATAACTGTGGGGCCCCCTGCTCCCCTCTGGCCCTGTGGGTGAGAGGGGGGCCCCGCTGCTGCTGTTGGGTGGGAGAGGGGGACCCCCGCTGCTGCTGTTGGGTGGGAGAAGGGGGCGCCCCCATGCTGTAGGGCTCTGTAGCCGTGTTGCGGTTCTGCATGGAGGGGGCCCGCGCTTCTAGCCACAGTGGTGCTCCGCCTCTTACTGCCCAGTGGCGGGATGCGGAACAACTTGAACTCATGAGGCCCGGCCCGAGGGGCGGAGCCTCACGGATTCATGTTTTTTCACAGCCAGAGGAGGAGGCCTGGCTCCGGTTACAGCGGTGCGGCGCAGGCGTGATGTAAGTACATTTTAAAATGTATGAGGCAGAGCACCGCTGTGGCTGGGAGCGCGGGACCCCTCCCTGCAGCACTGCAACTCGTCGGGTCGGCCGCTGCCGGGCCCTACAGAGAGTGCGGCGCTCGGCTGCGCCGTGCTCTCTTATGTAGTATGAAATAAGGGGACCTGCTTGAAGCGGGCCCCCTTATTTCTCCGGGTCCCGTACAGGTGTACCAGTTGTACCCCCTGTACGGCGGCCCTGGCTTCTACTATAATACATACACACTTGTGTACATGTACTTTATGCATGTGTGTGCCCATATATGTCTAAAGCTAGGTTCATATGGATGCAAGTTTACATGTAATGTCAACCGATAATGTATGCATTGTGGATGTAGGTTTGTGCATAAGAAATTACCCGTGTGGAAAGACACAAATTAAATGGGTTGTCAAGTTTATTCATAATAAATAGAATACTGGTGCCCTGGTAATAAATACATACATACAGTATATATAAATATTGTGTTTAATTAGTGAAGTCATTGATTCATGGGAAGAAACAGGTGTCAATTATGGCCTATTTCTTAATGAAGGAAGAAAGCCAATGTTGTACCAGCTGGTTTTAGCCCATTCGCCGTGAGTTCAATGGGTCGTTCCAGACATTGTACTAAAGTTGAAAGAACTGCGATCAAGAATTTGATTGGAGAGAAAGTGCAGAAAATAATTGGCTGCTCAGCTAAAAAGAACACCAATGCTTCAAAATGACATCACAAACACATGGTAGGAAAAGGAATACGACCATCTGACTAGATTATGGAGTAACAAGAATAGCAAAAAGCATCCAATGATGAACTCCAGGGAGGTCAAGTAAGATCTTCAGTTATGTGTGAATACTGCACCAATCAGAAGGCGCCTATGTGAAGCCAATCTATTTGCTAGAAACCTTGTAAACTACCCATATGCTTGAAAAAATACGTCTTAGAAAAGGTTTACCAGTCTTTGCAAGATGAGAGCAAGACTGTTGTTATCTGGTCTAAAGAACGCCGTCAGGCGACAAAAACACTAAAGTCACAGTTCAATGGGAAGACTGTAAAACATAGTGGTGCAAGCATAATGGTTTGGGGATGTTTTTTATGCTCATTTATCACATACCAGGCACCATGGTCCAGTTTAAATATGTAAAAATACTGGAAAAGGTCATGTTGCCTTATGCTGAAGACATGCCCTTGAAAAGGGTGTTTCAACAGGACAATAAGATACACAAAAAAAAAGAGAGAAAAGGGAGGATTCCAAAGGTGAAGGATGGAGTGACCCACTAATATTTTAACACAATTTAGCCATAGGAAACCTAAAAATCTAAACATACTCCTCTAATATACAGACAAAAACTAATACTTAACCTTTATTATAGAAGCTAAAATACTATAAACTTCACTCCTAAACTAATTTAAAATCCGCAACCACTGATTCACTATTATTTATACGGACAAATGTCTAAGGATATCACTACACCAGTATAGTGCCTTCCCTATTTAGGTATCAATCCTACTACTTTATTCCTATACTATGCTTTTTCTACTACACCCTCAGTGGTTCTAAACATATATCCCCTGATGATGCCACGCTTTTGTCGAAACATGGAGGTTAGGATCCCCATTTTAACCCCTTAACGACCGCCCCCCTAGACTTTTAGAACGTCCGCTGGTGCGTCGTTTTTCTGCCAGACCGTACGTCCTTTAAGACTTCGCTGCAGAACATCGGGGTTTGCCCCACAACCCGTCTTTAACCATTTGATTGCGGCTGTGCGTTATCCGCAGCTCAATCAAAAGTGTTTCCCCTTCTCTTAGTCGGGATGATTATGAATACCCGGTGACCCTACCAAGAGCCCGGGAACGGCTAGCACTGTTAGCTCAGGGAGACCAAGATTAGTGGCCCCAGAGCTGTCAGTGAAACAAGCCAAGTGATCAGGCCAGCCTAGTTTGGGCTGACCTGAACACCGTGCCTGAACAGAACGGACACAGATTATAATGTATTAGCCTATAGAATATGCTAATACATCACTAAGTGTAAAAAAAATAAATAAAAAAAAAAAGTTTAAACAGTTCTCTCATCAGGAGTAAAAAAAATAAAAAAAGTAAAAAAACCCCAATAAAAAGTAGTAAAAAATAAAATAAATAATAAAATAAAAAATAAATATTTTAATAAAAAATAATTGTGCAAAACTTACACCTCACAAAAAAAACCTACAATATTTGGTCTTCCACACGACCGTAAATAACCTGTAGATAATTAATACTAACACAGTTATTAAGTGTAAAATGAAGGAATGGTATATCAAAAAAAATAAAAAAAAACTTCAATTATTTATAAAGTGAACTTAAACTTTCCCCCATAAAGGTACAACCTGTCTATCAATAAAACGAGGCCTCAACAACTGGCGTCGTTCATTGAAAAAATAAAAAAGTTACAACTGTGTGAAAACTAAAAAAAATTTTCAGGTCATTAAAGGAGTTGTCTCATAACGATGCTTTTCAGCCTGTCAGTGTCGCCAGTAATTGAACTTAGGGGCGTTGCTTCTTGTCTGTCTGTTCAGCTCCCTCTCCCCCCTCCCATCAGCACACAGCCCAAGGCAAGCTACGAAACTTCATACATGTGGGGGAGAGGGGGGTTTTGCTCTCAGAGTTCACCCTGTGTGTGAGCTTCCTAGGTCTGTTGGCAGGAGAGGGCTGATCTAGAGAGAGTGTAGAGAGGGAATAATAGAAGCCATGTGTGCAAATAGAGCAGGCAGGGATGCATGTGATCCTATAATCCCCTGCTTAGCTTACAAGTCTCGCACATCTCCAGCAACAACAAGGTCAGTGTCACTATACTCAGGATGTGTCCCTAATTCAAGAGAGAACATAATGTATTCACATGCCATATTTCGTATAGTATTAGTATGAGTCACAGTTCCAAAGACATATCATGAATTATAAGTAACAGACAGGGTCACAGTCTGTCACATCTATCAGTGTAGAGATAGGCAGGAGGAAGAGGACACACAGGGTGTAATCCCATGCAGCTCGGACAACGATACACCAGAGTCCTGCGCCTCCCCCCTCCCTCCTCCTACCCTCCACTACCAGTAGCAATCATGTGCAGGAGGGGCTCTCTGCTCCGTACCTGTCTATCAAAGTGATGAGTCATTCAGACCCTGACAGCCAGTAATAGAACGGATCAACAGGTCGGCTACTATAAGAGAATTAGAGAAGCTGATTGAGTAATACATAACAAGGGCTTGCTCCATACATCAGTAGAACATATTTGTATATGAACATATTATTGCAAAAGCTGCTTGTTTTTTAAAGATCTTTAAAAAACGCCCGCAAATCATTGTAGGGAGACACCCCTTAAACAACTTTTCCATGCGTTCGGCTTAAGGGATTGATTATAGCAACCAGATTCGCCTAGCAGCACCTAGCAGAGGTGTGCTGCACGATCCATTGGATCTCAGCGTAATTATAGAATAGATTATTTAGCAGTATAATAGCCCAAAAGTCAGATTTCCCTTTGAGATAGCAACCAAATACTTTCCCTAGAGACAACTTAGCATAGATAAAAGTTATGATTTACTGAAATACTTTTACTCAGTTTGCCCCAAGCTAGTCAATCATTTTTGATTAATTTGCTTGAGTTAGCTTTATTCAAGAGATAGCAATTCACTATTCTTAAGAGACAATGGGCGACATGTATGAATCTCGCCGTTTGTCAGGTGCACACTGTTCCGCAGTTTCCCGGGGTCTTCGCTCATCCATAGCATGTAAAGTCCGCCGCCCTCGCCTGTGTTTTAGCGCAGTGCGTGATACAGAGTGGCCAGTGGCGGCCTGCGCCTCATGATCGCGCGAGGTTAGTGCGGTTCAAACGATGCGTGAAAAGTCCGCTACGCTCCTGGGCCAGTTGTGTGGGGCGCAGTGTGCGGGGACCGAGGCGCAGTGAGCTGCGCTGCGCCTAAGACACACCGTCCTAGGCGGTGCGCTCTTGTACATGCGGGCAAAGTTCCCTGCGCCCTCCCAGGTATTAGAGGGGCACAGTCGGGACATGGAGCGCAGTGCGGACTGCGCCGAAAAACAGTTACCTATGCGAGACAGCTGGGAACAGCGAAAAATAATTCCAGATGTCGGTGCGGATTATGAAATCAAAACTCGTCATCATAAAAAAAGGCCATCAACATTCTCAGGAAAAGAGCTTGAAACCTAAAAAATAAAAAATACATAAAACAAAATCATTCCAATATCCTAATTCAAGATTATGATATATGGAAATTGGCCCAAATACAGTAATTCAAATTCAGAAACTATACTGATTGGTCGGGCAATAAACCGGCCAATCAGAATAGGAGCGACAGTGAACCATTAAAAACCTATAGGGGAAGTAAGACCAATCAGAAATCCACGGCTGGTATAGGTTCAAATGACAGTAAAATGCTGAAAAGAAGCTGATTGGTTAAGCTACCGGGACATGGCAAGCTCAGCCATGAGAATAGAGCGCCAGAGGACACATTCTAGCCCTATGAGAAGTTTAACCAAATCAGAATCCACGCGGGATAGATTCAAAATACAGTAAAAAAACAGAAACAGAGCTGGATTGCTGAGCCCTAGTGGGGGGCTTGGCTAACCCAGCCAATCAGATGCGGCGAGCTACTTCTTCTCGCCATAAGTCTATGGAGAGATGGGTCTCTCTGGAATCTCGGTGCTCATCCCGAGCGGGACATGAAGTATTAATAAAAAAATTATTTTTATTAAATGTAAAACATTATCAGAAAAAGAGTCAGAACCCTTCTTTACAAATAAAGCAGTAAAATCCTCGAACAAACGCGTTTTGTCGCCGAGACCTTGCTACATAGGGAATTTCATAGAGAGAATTGACCGGGCAAATACAGGAATTCAAATTGTTTAACTATTCTCATTTGTCGGCATAAACCAGCCAATCAGATAGGAGCGACAATGCCCATTATAACCTATGGTGAGTTAAGAATTGACCAATCAGAATTATAAGCGACAAATTCCGATTATATCCATGGAAAAAATTGACCAATCATATTCAAAGGCGGGACGTTCAAAAATAGCAGTAAAAATGCAGAAACAAGCTGATTGTTAAGCGGCGGGGCTACCTCCAGCTTAGCCAATCAGAGCGCGATGCTACTTTCTCAGAGGTTCTATGGGAAAAGAAATTCAGAGCGCTGCTCTGAGATGGCTAAGATAAAAAGAGGCGCCGTTATTTGGACCAATGGAGAGAGCGAGCGACGCTCCTAATGGGTTTTCTAATGCAATCAGAAATCAAACTGTACATGTACCAGAAATCAAATTATAACACTACAAAGTTGTCCTCGATTTGTATATTAAAACGAATAATAATATGGGTGTAACGAAAAAAAAATATTAAATCAATAAAAGCAATTTATGTTCTTATTTTCGTTAGCCAAGGAACACAAGTATCGGGTGCAACGAAAATAAACGAAATAAACATGATTTTATGATTTAAAATTTTTTTCGTATACCCCATATTATCATTCGTTTATATACACATCGGGTACAACTTCTGTATGTGTTATGATTATGATTTCTGGCCCATGTACAGTTTGAATTCCTATTGCATTAGAAAACCCTAGAGCGCGTCGCACGCTCCTCCCATGTGGTCCAAATAACAGCGTCCTCTTTTAACTTAGCCAATCACAGAGTCGCGCTCAGAATTTCTTTTCCCCCAAAGGCATTCTCATGAAAAAAGAAGCTCGCGCATCATGATTGTCAAAGCTGGACGAGCCCCTCCTAGCACACCAATCAGCTCGTTTCTGCATTTTTTAACTGTATTTTTGCACAGTCCCGCCTATGAAAATGATTGGTCAAATCTACCACAACAGGTTATAATGGGACATAGTCGCTCCTATTCTGATTAGGGAGCAGAGGTTATATGCCACCAATGAGAATAGCTTACACAATTTGAAAAACATGTATTTGCCGCAATTCTCACTAATTGCACTTCCCTATTTACAGCAGCGTACACGCGACAAACGCGTTGTCTGTGGTTTTTAACTGCTTTAATTTGTAAAGCAGTGGTTGGATCACTTATCTATAATGTTTTACATTTAATAAAAATAATATTTATTTATTAATACTTCATGCCGCATTGCGCTGTGTACGCCTAGATATTCAGAACGCCATCCCTCTCCATAGACTAAAATGGTAGAAGTAGCTCGCGCTCTGAAATGGCTGGGATAGCCAAGGCCCCCGCTAGCTGCAGCCAATCAGCTCTTTTCTGTCTTTTTACTGTATTGTTGAACTGTTCCGCCTTTGATTTTGATTGGTCCAGAACTCCTCCATAGATATAAAATGGGTTCTTTAGTCGTCTCCCTGCCTGCACGAGCTGAGCACCGTAGATTTCTATAGCGATCTTCTATCTGCCTTCCTCGCATGTTCCGATCCTTGCTTCACTTCGCCTCTGAGCCTAGCATTTAAACCAAAATAAAACCAGGAGACTGCCTGTCGGAATCTTGCAGAGCGCATGCATGCGCCTCGCTTTGCCGACTCGCGATCATACATGCTCGAGTATTCGAGCCGCGGCCGGCATCCGCAGCCAGCGACCTGCCCGAACGCTCCCGTACACTTTGCGCCACAACCGCGCCCATTGCCCGCCCCATCATGCGAGGCGCACTGAAAGTTGCGAACCGTCTTGCGCCTAACACCGCATACCCTGCGCCAACAGCGGGATTCGGCCCGGTTTAGGCCGCAGTATCATGGCCAAAAACAGGCGTAAAGCCGATCAACTGATTGCCCAATATTCCTGAGAAAGACGTTGAAACAGATTGAGTGTGTTGTAGAAAAAGCCTAGTATTGGTATACAATAAGTAGGATTGATACCTAAATAGGGAAGGCACTATAATGATTTAGTGATATCCTTAGGCATTTGTCTGTATAAATAATAGTGAATCAGTGTTGCGGACTTTAAATTAGTTTAGGAGTGAAGTTTATAGTATTTTAGCTTCTATATAAGGGTTAAGTATTAGTTTTTGTCCGTATATTAGAGGAGTAGGTTTGGAGTTTAAGGTTGCCTATGGCAAAAGTGTAAGAATCCACAGGGCAAAGACCCCAAACACAATAGCAAGCGGCAACATCCTGGTCCCATATCAACAAAATTGATATTATGAAGTGGTCATCCCAATCCCCAGACCATAATCAGACCGAGAATTTGTGGAGTGACATCAAAAATGTGTTTTTAGATGCAATAACTAAAAATGCAAATGAATTGTGGAATGTAGTACAGTCTGCTGGGGCTGGAAGACCATGCCATAAAAATGTAAATCAGTTCTCAGAAATAACAGTTAACCAAACTAAATATTAGTTCAATGATATAAAGCATGTTTTTTGGAGTCAAAGATAAAAGTGGAATCCAACAAGAATGGAAAATTAACAGTCAAGTCAGATTATTGAGAACACCAGCTAAAATCCGGATTACTGCAGTGTGCAACAAAGACAGCAGCTAGACGGGCTGGGAGTGACTCAATAAGATCCTGGTAGGCTGCAAATAGAGAGGACAGCTGCAAACGCCATCCTCCTTATTCTCGGGTCGCAGCTAGCTGCAAGCGACCTGACCGCGATTTCAACGTTTGGTAACAACCCCTATAAGGACCGAAAAATAACTATGCCAATCCATGACCAAAATATTGTTGATTACCCAATACAATGAGACTACATGATACGCAGTCTCTGCAGGACGTATAAGAGTGGTTAGCACTGTAGTTACATCCAAAGCATAGTGCCAAATCGTGGTTACAAAAGTGTCTTAAGATAACCAAGTCAAATGTTTTGGAGTGTACCATCTCCAAGCCGCCCCCTACCTGAATCACAATCTTAATAAAAAATGAATTGGGCAAAGCTGAAAAACCCAGTGCTTAACAGTTTAAGCCATGCTTCCAAATACTAATGAAATCCTTGATAAACCTTTGACTTTTGCAGAACGTAATAAAAGAGCTTAAAAATTCTCTTTCCACATTATTCTGGTCATTTGGCAAATATACATCTAATTTTGGTAATTCCTAATTGACCTAAACGCGTTTAAGGTTTATTCTGATTTCATGTCAGATATTGGAGAAAAACATGCATTTAATTGAGTCCTTTTATATAGGTGTATCTAAACGTCGAGAGGAGAGAGAAAACATATATACATATATAAAAATATATATAAATATACCATAAACTAAATATTTATTACATATAAAATATTGATATGGCGACATGTATTAATTCGAATGCGTATATTTTATTACTTGGCGCGACAACCCAGTTCTAAATAGATATAGAAGTAGTGTAAATACAACAGTATGAAAGATTTTAAGCCGGCATAAATAGAGCCTAATGCTCCAAACTTCTCTCAAAGTTCGACATATTACACTCTATGCCCATACAAAAGTTTGGCGCTTAAGCTCTATGTAATGCGCCAAACTTTGTATGGGCATGGGAGTGTATGCGCCAAAATTTGAGAGACATATGAAGGAAGGCGCTTCAAAGTGAATTACTGCATTAATTATATGCACCTGAATATATGAAAGTAGATTTTGTGCGATTAAAAATGGTGTCTAAAGTTCATTGCACTTCGCCTATGTTTTTGGCGCATAATGAAACTTTGGCGCATTAGTAATGCGCCAAACATTTGTAGAGCCTATAGATAGGCTGGAAATAAATGAAAAGTCATTAGAATAGAATGTCAGTGAATAGAAACAATCGGTAAGTCTTGCTTGGTGGACTACAGGTCCCGGCCAGACCTGTGCTCTGCTGGCTCTTGTATGTAGAATAAAGGGGGAGAGCAGCAAATGTAAATTTCAAATTTAATGTAGTAAAAATTTTAAAAAACCTGAACACCATTAGTGGTTATTTAATGTAAAATTAGTTTAGTTTTCTATGAATTTTAATTACATTTATAGGAGTTTATTTTTATTTTTGGGAATTATATATTTTTATATTATTTTTGTATGATAACATTTTTTATTAAATATATATAATTTCATTTTATATAGTTTGATAATTATCAGAAATCACTTTTTATTATTGTACTGGTGTAAGCTGAGAAATAAGGGACATTTTGAAATGTATTTTTGCTGCTCTCACCCTTTATTCTGCATCACAGCACAGGTCTTGCTGGGATCTGTGGTCGACCCAGCAAGAGCACTATCCTAGTTTCTATTCACTGACATGCTATTCTAATGACTTTTCTTTTATTTCCAGCCTATCTATAGCCTTTACACATGTTTGGCGCATTACATAGAGCTTAAAGCGCCAAACTTTGTATGGGCATAGAATGTAATGCGCCGATCTTTGATAGAAGTTAGCTCTATGTAATGCGCCAAAAATCTTCATACTGTCGTATTCTACACTCTTCTCTATTTATTTAGAACTGGGTTGTCGGCACCAATTAAAAAGAAAATATGCATTTAAATTCATACATGTCGCCCTTAGTATCTTTGGGAAAAACACTACTGCAGTTTTTTTTGTTTTTTGGAGTCAAAGCCAAAGGTGAATCCAACAAGAATGTAAAGTAAACATTCAAGTCAGATTATTGTGAACACCAGATAATATCTGGATTACCGCAGTGTGCAGCATGGACAGCAGCTAGAAGAGCTGGGATTGACTCGATAGGGTCTTGGTAGATTGCGAACAGAGAGGACGGCTGCGAACACCACCCTCCTTATTCTCATGCGTGGTCGGCTTGCAGCTAGCTGCAAGCAACCTGAACAGCGGATTTCAACTTGTCGTAAAACCCCTTTAAGGACCAAATAATACTGCAAAACCAAGACCATCCTTTTTATTCTACACCAGACCGTTCTGATGACTTTTGCTGGCCACAGCTCATTTCTGCAGAATTTACAACACGAAATTTTAGAATGCTCACTTTTCCAGCACCTACCTACCTACTGAGGTGTTACAATACCTCCCTATCTAATGGGAGTCTATATAGAAAAGCATGGTGAGACCCTATTGCCACTGCAACCCATTGTTCCCATATAGGCCCCCCTTAGGTAGGGAGGTCTACAGTTCCCTCCCCCAACAGGTAGGTAGGTATATAGGTCTCCTCAGCAGATAGGTAGATATAATGCCCTCTGCAGCCTTGCCCATCCTCCTCCTCTACTATTACAGGCAGCTCCGCAAAAACAGGGACGAGTAGCGGGGTTGGGAGGAAAACAGTGATTATACATGCTTCCCGTACTAAAGTTCTGCCGCGCACTTTTCCCCACTTACTGCGCAGGGGCTGCATGGGGAGCTTTAGTCACTAGTTGGTTCTCTTAAGAGATCCAGGAATCCAACGCTACTCTAGTGAGGGTCAGGGGACAACTGGTTCAGGACAGCAGGCATTTTATCCGGGGCATGAACCACAGATAAAACTGCCTAGCAATGCCCCGATGGTTTTCACCTGACAAGTCAATGTCCATCTTTTCTAAAAAAGCATAAAAACATGACTCATCTGAGAAAGCGACCATTTTCCAACCTGCAGAGGTCCAATTTTGATACTAATGTGAAAACTGACATCTTTTCTGCTAATGCAACTTCATTACAGAGGTGCAGTGAACATCCATCTGCTTTTGAGCCCCATATGTGGAAGTTTTTGCTGAACTTACACGTCTGGTAGTCTTCTAACTCATATTTAGTAGAGCTGCTCCACTGTGGTGTGTCAGACCACCCTCTCGCAGCTTTATAGCCAAAGCTCACTTCTCACATCACTGACATGTGAATACCTCTCAACTTTTAGAGATTGTAAAGGGGGAAGGATTAACCCCTTAAGGACCGAGCCTGTTTTGACCTTCCTGACACAGCCCTATTTTTGAAATCTGACATGTGTCAATTTATGTGAGAATAACTTTTTGACACTTTTACCTATTCATGTGATTCAGAGAATGTTTTCTCGTGACACATTGTGCTTTAATTTTGTAAGAAATTTTTATCCATACAATCATTGTTTGTTTGTGAAAAATATAAAAATTTCATTTTGGCATCATTTTTTAAATGTCTTTTTTTTTTTTTTTTTACGACATTAGAGGGCTTAGAAATTTAGTAGTAATTTCTCGCATTTTCAAGAAAATTTGCAATATACATTTTGTTAGGGACCACTCCAGTTCCGACGTGGCTTTGAGGGGCCCTGCATGTTAGATACCCCCATAAGTGACGCCATCTGAGAAACTAGACCCCTTAACGTATTTACAACACTATTTAGGAAGTTTGATAACCCTTCAGATATTTCACAGAAATTAAAGTGGAGGTGAAATTTCAAAATTTCACTTTTTTTGCAGATTTTCAATATCTATCCATTATTCACTGGAATACGGTAAATGTGACTAGGTTAAATGCAATTAATATCAATTCCCCAGGTCTGCGTTTTTAGAGATATCCCATATGTGGCCCTAGTGCAAATTTTTTGCTCACCCAAAGCCCCAGAATAGGAGGAGCACCTACTATACTCTGGGGTTCATTTTCAATATGATTTTTTTTTAGGCGCCATTTCAGGGTTTGGGGACCCTAAGGTGCTAAAACTTAATAAACCCCTAAATAGACTGCATATTGGAAACTACACCACTTAATGAATATATCCAGGGGTGCATTGAGTACAGGGCCGGGACGACGGGTAGGCCAAGGTAGGCGACCGCCTAGGGCGCTACCTCAGCCTATCCCTAAGGGGCGCCATCAGGGCCCCGAACCCTCGCCGGGCTCCAGGCCGCTGCCGTGGGCCCTGAAGTGCCGGCGGTCTCTGTGACCGCTTCTGCGGAGCAGAGAGCAAGCGCTCCCTGCCCGCAGACAGTGTCGGGCCCGCTCCCCGGGGATCACTGATCCTCCGGTGAGCCGCGGGCTGACCCCCACGGGGGGGGGGGGCCGGGGGGGGGGGGGTCCTAAAAGCGCTGGGACCCCCCGCAGGGCCCCCCCGGGGGCCTCAAACCCCCCGGGAGGTCGCAATGGTGGGTGTCATCGCGACGCTGCCTTCCTCCCGGGGGCAACAGGCGTCACGGCCCCCTGGGGCCCGCGGAACCCCGGGGGAGCGTTAGGCCAGTAAAGAAGAAAGGGCAGAAGAGGGGGCGCCGCCCCAGGAAATTGGGTAAGTATTAAGTTGTTGTTTTTTAAAATGCCTTTCTGGGGGCCCCCCCTAATTCTGCCTGTGGCCCCCAAACCCTTTCTGTGGCCCCCCTTTTTCCCCGCAGGGGGGCCCCCTTTTTTGGGCCCGCCCGCGGCCCCCTTAAATTTGGGCCTTTTTGGCCCCCTATAATTTTGCCTGTGGGGCCCCCATAAAGGGCCCGGGCCCGTGGGGGCCCCCCCAAAAGGCCCGCCGGGGCCCCCTATTTTCCTTTCCTTGGCCCCCCCCTTTTTTGCCCCCGGGGCCCCCCCTAAGCCGCCTGCGGCCACCTATAATGCCCGCCGTGGCCCCCCATATTTGCCTGTGGCCCCCCCCAAAAACGCCCCCGGCCTGTGGCCCCTATATCCTTTCCCGCGGGCCCCCCCATATTGGGCCCGCCTGGTGAAACCCCCGCCTTTCCCGAGCCCCCCCTTCGCCTGGCCCGAGCCCCCCAAAACGGCTGGGTGTGGCCCCCATATGCCTGGGCCGGGGGCCCACGTTTCGCCCGCCCGAGCCCCTGTTACGGCGGGGTGGCCCCTATATTTCCCTTTTCCTGTTTTTCCCCCCATACGCCTGCCCCGGTGCCCCATTTGCCTGGGGCCGGGCCCCCTACGGCTGCAGGGCCCCCAAAACGGGCCCCGGCCCGAGCCCCCATACGGCTTCCGTGGCCCCTTTTTATGCCTGCCTTTGGCCCCCTTTTGCCTGGCCCGGGGGGGGGGGCCCCTTTCGCCTTTCCTTTTGGGGCCCCCTTTCGCATGCCTGGTGGGGCCCCATTCCCCCTGCCCGAGGTCCCATACGGGGCCCTGGGGGGAGGTCCCATTCGCCGCCTGGGGGCCCCATACGCCTGCCTGGCCCCCCCTGTAAAGGCTGCCTGTGGCCCCCATTTTTCCGCCCGTGGCCCCTTTAGCCCGCCCGGGGGCCCCCATACGTCTGCCTGGGGCCCCCTTTCGCCTGCCTGTGGCCCCCATATATCCTGGCCCGAGCCCCTTATAAAGCCTGCCCGGTTTTCCCCCCAAAAAACCCGCCCGAGCCCCCTTACGGGCCCGCCTGACCCCCCCCTACGGCCCCGCCTGTGGCCCCTTTTTTCCTGCCTGTGGCCCCCGTTTCGCCTGCCTGGCCCCCTGTTCGGCTGCTGTGGCCCCCCTTTTGCATGCACCTTTTGGCCCCCTTTGCCCTTTCCTGGTGCCCCCATACGCCCGCCTTTAGCCCCCATACGGTGGCTGGGGGGCCCCTTATATGCCGCCTGTTTGGCCCCCAAAATGCCTGCCTGTGACCCCCATTTGCCCGCCTGTGGCCCCCATACGTTTTCCCGGTGCCCCCCATACCCCCCCTGCCCGGTGCCCCCCCTTTTCGCCGGCCTGAGGTCCCCTAAGCCTGCTGAGGTTCCCAAGGGGCCCGCTGTGGCCCATACGCCTGGGCCCGAGCCCCCGTCGGCTGCCTGTGGCCCCTAACGCCCGGCTGGTGCCCCCCATCGCCCCGCCTGGTGCCCCCCCATAAAGCCCTGCGGGGCCACCCCTACGCCTGCCTTTTTGGCCCCCTTTTCCTGCCTGTGGCCCCATACGCCTGCCCCGTTGGGGGCCCCCCCTAAGCCCGCCCGTTGGCCCCCCTACGCCTGCCTGGGAACCCCCAGCTATATATTTTTCCTTTAGCCCCTAGCTATATACCTGCCCCCCAGTGCCCCTTTTATTTATATTTCCCACCGTTAAGGGGAAATATCTTTTATACCTGGGACGAGAGGGCAAATTATTACCTGTCTGCTAAGGGGGGGCTTTTATACCATAATTAAGGAGTTGCCCGGAAATGTGGGAAAACTAAGATATTTGTGTTTTCCCAAAACCCCAGGGGGGAGTCTTGGTGGGAAACAATTGGAAAGAAGGTTTTTATACCCGGGGTGGGAAAAAAGAAAAGGGAAAAATGAATGACACTGATCAGAAAAGACGTCTCCGGGTTTAGTCCTAAATGTAAACTGCAGTGTAATTTAACTTTTTATTTCTGTGGAATTTGGAATGTGGGAGAAATTAGTGACCGGGCCTGGCGCAGGGGTGAGAGGAATTCGGGGGTGGGGTTGTGGGGGTGGGGGGTGGGGTATTTTTTTAGACCGGGGGGGAAGGGGGCCCCCAAATTGGGTGGTTTCCCCGCCTTTGGGGAACCAAAAAATGCCCTTTTGGGCCCGGCCCCGATTGAGTAAAATAGAAACCCCCCAGGTGATTCAAAAAATTTTTTTTTTGCATAAGGTTTTGAAAATTAAAAAAATTTTTTTTTTTTAATAATCTGCAATTTTGCTTAAAATGTTTCTTTATAAAGGAATCCTGGAAAAAAGAAACCCCCCAAAAACTTTGTTAAGCAATTTTTCCAAGTTTCGGCAATACCCTACTTTGGGTTTTAAAATGCTGTGTGGGCGCATGGGGGCGGGAATTTGGGAGGGGGAGCTATTTGGGGGTTTTTGGAAAAAACGATTTTTGGGGGGGGGGGGGGGCCCCTGTCGCTTTGCCCAAAACCCCCAAAGTAGGGGAACCCGGCGAAACCCTTTCCGAAGTCGCCCCTTTTGGATTCAACACCCCCCATAGGGAAACTCATCTAGGGGGTTTTACTGTGCATTTTGGGGATGCACGGTGTTTCCATAGTTTTTTTTTTTTTGCTTTGGGGGAATGAAAAAGGGGGGGGAAACGCAAATTCGGGCATTGTTTTTTGAGTTTCATTTTAAGCATTCGCCGTTTCAGTGTAAAAGACGGATAACTTTAATATGGGGGTCGGTTTTAACAATTTCTAAAGATATTAAATTTTTTTTATTTTTTTTTGTTTTATTAAATTTTTCACAGTTGAAATACGTTTTATAAAAAAAATTTCGTTTTTTTTGTTGTTCCCATTTGACAGCCCTTAAATTTTTTTTTTGCTGTGTGCAGGGGTGTTGGTATGGCTGTTTTTTTCGGATGAGTTGAAGGCCGGGTGAAGAAAAATACTGAAAATCCCAGTAGTGTTTTTTATTTTTATTTTTAAAAGGGCTCACCATCATTTTTCCGGATAATTTGGGTTTACTCTTTGGGTCGCTTCCCCATTATGGGGATTTTCCCTTTTTAAAAGTTTTTTTTTGTTTTAAAAAACTTTAAAAAAAAAAAGAAAAGGTTTTTTGTGTGTTAAAACCCAAAATTTTTTGCTCGCTATCCCTTTTGGGGAGCTATACATTTTTATTTTTCCGTATACAGGCTTTTTATAAGGAAATTTTTTTTTGCCGGGGGTGAACTGGGCGTTTTTAATTGGTTTCAAATTTGGGATTTCTAGGGTTTTTGGGTGCTTTTTTTTCAAATTTTTTTTTGCTGAGGGAAAATTTAACAAAAATCTTAAATTTTGTGATTGTTTTTTTTTTTTTTTTTTTGGTGTTCACCGTACGGCTTAATTAACTTTACAGATTTTTTGGGGAGGGCGTAACCCGCACGGGGGCGATTCAAATATGGGTTTTTTTTTATTTTTTTTTTTATCTTTTTTGGGGCGATTGGGGTTTTTAAAAAGGGGAAAAAAGGGGGGGGTTTTACGTATTTTTTTTTTTATTTTTTGTGTTTTTTTGTTTTTTTTTGGGTTTTTCACTTTTTTTTACTTTTTTTCACTTTTTCACATTTTTATTTTTTCTTTTCCCCAAAAGGGGATTTGAATGGGTTTTTTAGATTCCCCTAATTCAATAGGAATCAGTGCTTTGCTTGTTTTTTTTTTATGACTGGGGTTTCCCATGCAACGCCAGTCACGATGCCGGGCATGCCCCCAGGGAACCGGGCCGGGCATCGTGACGTCACCCGACAAAACCCGGGAAGGGGATTCTCTGCCTTCCGTGCTTTTTTTTGTCAGAGGGGGGAAAACTGCTTTCCCGGGTCGCCCTTTATCCCCTTTCGCTGCTGCCGCCGACAGAGGAAACAGGAGGGCGAATTTTTCCCCCCTTGTCCCCTTTTGTTATTGCGCCCCCTAGGTCGCGATAATTTTAAAGGGGGTTTAAAAGGGCCCCCCCCCTCGGGAGCGATCCGGGGGGCGGGGCCGCGGTTTCGGGATGTCAGCTTATTTTTCGCTGACCCCCGCGCCGGGTCGCCCGAAAATCTGCTTTTTGAGTTTGCGCGGGGTCCCCTGGGACGTTTCCCCTCGTCCCGGGGCGTTAACCCCCAAACGACCCTGGACGTTTTGGATTTCGTCTAAAGGGCGTTAAGAGGTTAAACCCCCCCCTTAAACTGCCCCCCCCAAAATATCAGGGGGCCCCACTTCTAACCAAAGGGCCCCAAACCCAACCCGAAATCTTTTTCCCGCCCCTCCAGAAATTCAGCATCAAACACAACCCGCCGCGTTCTGGGATTTATAAATTATGTATTTACATTTTTGTTTTTGTATATAAGAAATCCCAAAATTTAGCTGTAAGATAAAAGGGTTTTTGGATGAAATTTTTTAGGGAATGGGGTTTTACAAACCAAAGTTTTACAAGGAGCAGGGGATCACCCATACTGTTCTGACCCAAAACCAAAACTAAAAATTTTCCCCAAAGATAAACCCCTAACAAAGTTTAAAACCACCCCACCATGACCCCCATATCAAAAGCCCCCATTGACTAAACCCGTGAAAGGGAAAAATTTCTTGGGCCCAAATTTTAAAGAACCCCCATAGTGGGCTTAAATAATTCGCAAAACCAAAAGACCAAATATCACCCCTACTTTGTGAATGAATTTTTCCACCACCCTATAACCCCCACAGTAAAATGAATTATACCTCACCAACCCTGAATCAAATCACCTTTACATTAGTGATTGAATTTAAAACCCCGACACCATTTACCAATTTTCCCCCGCAAAAAAAGGATTGAATTAAAAACCACAACAAACCCTGACCACAATCACCCCCACATAGTGCTAAATAATACAGCCCTTTTGATTTCCCGGGAAAATAAACCATTACATTCACCAATTTTCCTGAGAAAACATTGACCATATTTGGGGGGAGATTCCAGGTACACAGACATTTTAGACTGTATATTATCTCCATAAAAGTGACCCCTATGGAGGTAGTTCCCGTTTTTTAACAGGCTGTTTCAGAAAATATAAGTGATTACAGTACAATAAAATTTGGGGGGTCCACGATACTAGTCTTGTCCCCTTTTTAAAATTTGTGCCCACAGCCCCCCCGAAGTGGAAACCTTTAAAAATTTGAGGGGGCCCTTTTCTGGGCCCGGGTTTCCCCACTCTTCCTAAATACCCCTGGTGGGGGTTGGGTTTTTGGGGTAATGGTCGGGTAAAATAGTGTCAGCCTTGTGGTGACAAAAAAACACTGCTGGCTGACACCAAGCCCAAGCAATAGTAAAGGAGATACCGCCATTACTATCACTAGAATAAAATAAAAAAACACACAAAAAAACACTTAATTTAAATAAACACTCCATGACATCAGCCCTTGTTAACTATTTTATTAAAGAAACAGACGCAATTCTGTCCAAAGTAGTCCGCTGAATCCTTCATAACCCAAAAGGCAAACCTGTAAAAAAAAAACACAACCCTGCAAATGGGGCATCACCCAGATTTTTGGGATGCTGAACAGCCTATTCAGTGCCAGGAAAGCTAGATGAAATCCCCCACAGCAGGTGTCCAGGAAAGCTGGGTGTCTGCGGTGGGGGATAGGTGCCACTCAGCTTTTTAGCTTTTCAGCCTATTCAGTGCCTTGGAAAGCTAGTTGACATCCCCACAGCAGGCAACAGCTTTCTTGGATGCCTGCTGTGGGGATGTCACACAGCTTTCACACATGCTGTATAGGTTATTCAGCAGCTGGGTGAAATGGTTCACAGCAGGCATCCAGGAAAGGTGGGTGCCTGCTGTGGGGGATTAGTGCCACTCATCCCATCCGAGTGTGGGACAGGGAAGGGGGGAATGAGAGATCACGTACCTCACTCTACTTCTTCTGCTGCCTCCGCCCTTGTAGTTACACTGAACAGAGTAACTGGGTGAGGTCAGCCCCTGTGCCCCTTGTACCGGCCACCTGTGATGGAGAGAGGTTTCTTGACAAGCGGCCAGGGACTGCGGACACTGTTTGTGCGTCCCGGGATTCAGGTCATATGCCCCGAATCCCTGGGACATTCCGAAAATCGGGGCTCCTCCCTGCCGTCCCGGGATGGCAGGATTTTTGTCCCAAGTCGGGACTGTCCCGTCCAAATCGGGACGGTTGGGAGGTATGTATGTGGTGCTCCACTTTTTCCATGTTGCTTATTTGCAATGGTGCTATTTATCCACTCAAGATACACTCTTACCACAGCAGCACACAAACAATTTACAAAAGCCTTGGCCTAAAGGCCAATAATAATCTGTTGTTGCAACTCTGATAAATAACCCCTTTAACCATGACTGAAAAGAGATATTTGTGCAGACAGCCAATAAAACACCTCATATACCAACCAATCCAGCTTGCAACACCTGATTTCCTTCATGAGCTATGCACCGAAAGTAGGAAGGTCATAATAATGTGACTGTATATAAATCTATTTTTTTATTTCTTACTCCTTCTGAATCCTCACCAGTCTCTGGCTAAAAACAGTACATTACTGTACTGCACTGCTTTTCCAAAAATTCTGCATGTGAAACCACCATAAAGAGCTATTAATATCCAGATCCTTTTGTCATATCTACCAGATGTGCCATAATTATAGGATAGATGAGGGCCTGATTTCTGGGATCCTCATATCAGAAGGATACAGATACCCTGATCCCTTGGTCGACGTGTCAGAAAAGGTGGAGAAATTGCCACTTCTGCATGATTCCCGTTTTTCCTCAAACGAAAAAGGTTGTGAACCGCTCTTCTACAAGTGGTTGTCCTTTAAGTGATATGCTTCCGTAGAGTTCAAGCTGTCATCTGGTTTTGCCAGATATTACATTACATTCTATGATATTATTTACAGAGTATTTTGGTTTATGGTATTTTTATTGTGTTTTAGGGCTAAGTAATGTGTTCTCTAATATGTAGGGTCTCAACGCTCCCACTGGTTCCACTACTTAGGTTAAAGTGGTTGTCTCACTACATCGATTCATCTTACCTCAGTCCTGTTTTCTTGGTTTCACTTTGAATCCGGGGGCGTGTTTACTGGCTTCCACTGGGCTGCAGTAGAAGCCAGGTCTGTAGCTATAGCAACCAGTGCTGGCAGCCTATCAAGTACTACTATTTACATTTATATGTATACCATCTGTATTGTTATATTGATATATCTTTTCTTCTCCCTACATATATATTTACTGTATTTTGGTATTATTACTTATGTAGTAACTTTACCAGTGGTAGTAGCGTGATTAATCTCAGGTGAATTCTATCTATTTCATGCTTTTTATAATTTTCAAATTAATAAAGTATCTATAGGGTTTTCAATTGCATTGGGTCTTTCTATTTGTTCGGATTTGGTTTGTGTTTTCTAGTATGTAGCATGGTCTGGGTATGGCGCTTTGTTTCTTTACAGGCTTTTCTTAAATGACCTGAAAAATGCATTGAAAAAATGCCAAAATAAAACAAATGAAACCATGAAAAGGTAAAGGAGCTCTTAAATTTACCACACGTTAAAGGGACTTTCCAAAATCAGAAACAAATTGGGCCAAAAGTGAAGGGAAATGCCAGAATATAAAAAGACTGCCTACCTGATATATCCCCTGCTGTTCCAGCACTGCTGAGGCCAGTAATTGGCTGTAACAGTCACAGGGTTAGTGGGGCAGGTCATTGTTGCAGCACAGTAAAGAAAAAACACCGCTGAGGGACTCTGTAATGGTTTGGGATTCAACAGATGAGTAATGGGTCTTTGATTTGTGGCATCCCCCATTCATGGCCCCATCTTAGAAAACGCTTTAAGATCAGAGGATTCAACATAACCTTCTTTGGTAATGAAATTAATAAAATGGCTTCTTTTTCTCCCTACCAGGCTATTTATACGCATTCAATGCTATGTATTTCCCTCAGTTAGGAGGAAATAAACTGCTGCCATATCCCTCGAAATCCACTTACTTCACAGAGGAACAAGGGTTCAGATGTATTCAAATCCTACATGACTAATCCTGGTTTCCCCGGTGGCAGATGGAGAAATCTCTTCGTATTTATCAAATGTTTTTTGCCCAACTTTACATCCACAGGATTGTTTCTATAACTTTTGGAGGAGAACATGGTCAGATGTCACCTTCTCAAATGAAAACCAAGCATTATTCTCTTCTTCCTTCTTAAGGCTTTCAATCTCTCAGTGATATTACGTTTTCTTTTTTTTTTCAATTAAATGACAAAAAGCCAAGCCAAGCACATTTTCTTTCACTTGCAAGAGAATCCGAAGCAAGATTTCAACACTCATCTCCAGTATATAAACTAATGCTCCAAGGCAAAGACCGTCAACCCTGTCCTTCACGTAACCCAGCAGTTGATGTTTTTAGAAGCCCTTGCTACCCCACTGTCAGCCTTTTGTGAACAGGTGGGTTAACAACTAACAAAGTCAAAAAGATTAATCCACCTGTTCAAGATTACAAGAGTAATGACTTCCTTAGACCATAACCCACTGGGGAATTTGAGAATAGAGTTGAAAAAAGTGGCTTGGAGTTGCATTATCAATTACATAGCTAGCACTTGTTTCCTTATTTTGTGTTGGTTCTTATTTTAGCTTCAAATATATTAAAGTCAGAAATGTTCCTCACATAATTTTTTTTACTGTATTATTGAAAATTTTTTTGTTATCTTTTTTGACTACGGTACTTCATCAGAAAAGTTTAATTAAAAAGAGACAAACCTCAAAATTTCCAATTTCTAAATTTCAGGATCATAGTTTCCGTATCAAAAGCAGTAGATGCTTTAAAACATATTCCTACTTTAATCTTCATTGCTTTAAATAGAAGAAATAAGGTTCTGTGATAAGCAATAAGCTTTGCAGATAGAGATGAGCGGTTCACTGATTTGCCTATTTGGTAAATTGCTATTCTACTATTGCACACCATGAACCATTTTACTAGCACATATGGATTCATGTATATGCAAAGACATTCATCCCCCACCGTTAAAACTGCAGTCCCCAAGAGCAGCGCTCAGAGACTGAATCATAATATAGTCCATATTTCAGAATGAGACAACTCTTTGCTTTAACCCTATGGTGATGGTACACGCAGCCACATTGAATTACCTTGTTATATAGATATTATTTACGCTTTGTTTTAGTTTTTCATCATTCCCTTTCAGCTTTGGCTGGGGATCCTAGCAACAATTCATTTGCACAGATCCGCCATCGCTCATGCTTCAGTGTAAAGTCTGCAAAATCCAGCTACAAAACCCCCCGAGGAACAATAAAACTATCCTGGCTTTCTCTATAAAAACTAGGTTTGAAATGCATCAGCTGTTGGGCCACTGTGATTAGCAGGAGAGAACATTCAGGTTTTATGTTGATATTATACAGCTTAGGCTATTTTTATATTATATGTACAAACTAAACTTTCATTGTAATGGTTGCCAGGTTAGAAATAATACCTGAAAGCAAACCGCCTACTGTTGTCTGCTGATATTTAACATTTCCTCAGAGATGTGAACCAGAACTGAACAATTATAATAAACGATCCATTAATTAATTGAGAAACCTAATATTTTCAGAGGTTTCCTTTTATAGTTTGGTTTTGGTTCAACTTGGAGAGGGGGTATTAAAAGATTACTTGATTCTACACTATTAACAAGAATAGGGCTCTACTGCTACATATGGTTCAGGACTGCCACTTGGAGAAGAAGGCAGAAAGTCTAACCATGAAGGAATTATTCATATAATTATTAGTCGTCATGGAGTTCTATTCTAAAATCTTACATTATTTCTATTTTTAAGTTAGAAAATTCCTAAAATCTGTATTAAATGGACCATACTTACTTTGTGTATTATGTCCAGATTTTTAGTATTAGCTTAACAACAAAAATCTGCAACAAATTGTCACACAGCATAAGTGAATATTGTACAATACCTGGTTAAAGGGGTTGTCTCATTACATTTATTCATCTTAACGTAGTCCTGTTTTCTGGGTTTCACTTTGAATTCAGGGGCGTGTTTACTGGCTTCCACTAGGCTGCAGTAGAAGCCAGGTCTGTTGCTATAGCGACCAGCACTGGCAGCCTATCAGGATAGATCAAACAGGTTTGTAGCTATAGCGACCTGAGGAGTTGATGCAGCCTACACAAGAGGGGATATCTAGGAATAGCTAGGACACTGTTAATGGACATATATTGTGAAGTGACTTGTTTTTGCAAGATCTTTAACCCTTTAAGGTCTAAGCCTGTTTTGGAGTTAAGGACCAAGCCCTTTTTTTCAAATCTGACATGTGCCATTTTATCTGTGAATAACTTTTCAACACTTTTACCTATCCATGTGATTCAGAGATTGTTTTCTCGTGAAATATTGTGCTTTAATTTAGCAATTAATTTTGGTCGATAAAATCCTTGTTTAGGTGTGAAAAATATCGAAATGTTGTGAAAATGTGGAAAAATTTGCCATTTTCAAAGTTTAAAAATTTCTGTGTGCAAGACACATAGTCACACCAAAACAAAATAGTAAATAATGAACATCTACAATATGTCTAATTTGTGTTGGCATGATTTTTTTAAACATCCTATTATTTTTTAAGACATTTGGGGGCGTTGAAATTTAGTAGCAAATTTTAACGTTTTCAAGAAAATTTGCAGAACAGATTTTTTTGGGAACTAGGCCACTTCTGATGTGGTTTTGAGGGGATTGTATGTTAGAAACCCCCATAAATGACTCCATTTCAGAAACTACACCCCTTAACATAGTCAAAACAGCATTTAGGAAGTTTATTAACCCTCTTGGTATTTCGCAGAAATGAATGAAAAGCGAAGGTGAAATTTCAAAATGTTAACTTTTTTGCAGATTTCCGATTTTTGTTCATTATTCATTGGAACCCCGTAGATTTTACCAAGAAATTGCAACTCAATAATGATTCTCCTTATTATGCAGTTTTTAGAAATATCCTACTTGTGGCCCATATGCGCTTTTTAACTCTTCCACAGGCCTTAGAATTGAAGGAGCACCTTCTTGTTTTAGAATATTTTCAGGCTTTATTGGGGTAGTGATGGACAGTGACAGAAGTGGGAACAGAAGTTACAAACTGTCTTTTTAACTGATCAGACAGCTATAACAATATGAGGGGAACAGGGACTTGGCAATGAAGGGGTTCATTTTTTTGTGTGTTTTTCACTGTATGAGCCAGTGATGATCACTGGCAGAAAATTGCTGGAACTTGAAAGTGGCAAACTGTCTGATCAGACAGCTGCCACAAATAGATCACAGGGGCAGTGAAGTGATTAGGCCCAGATTGCAGCACAGGGCACTAGGACCCAGCACAGAAATACCATCTCCTCACTCTCTCACACAGAGCAGAGCCCCAGGACATGGATCATCTGTAATGGGTGAGTCAGCAGACTGACTGACCAATCCCAGCGATCCTCGGCATGGGGATCACGGGACTGCAATGATTGATCACCTCCTGTGTAGATGAGCTAATTAGCTGTCAGAAACAGCAATTAGCATAGAGCTTTCATCTTATCTCTGCACAGGAGGACAGAAAGCTTTCATGACGTTCCTGGAACGTCAGGGTGCATTAACAGGCAGTGAACCATGACGTTCAGGAACGTCAGGGTGCCTTAAAGGGTTAATATAAAAAGCAATTCTTGTAGTGAGACAACCCCTTTAAGTACTACTATTTACATTTATACGTATACCATCTGTATTGTTATATTGATATATCTTTTCTTCTCCCTACGTATATATTTACTGTATTTTGGTATTACTTATATAATAACTTTACCAGTGGTAGTAGCGTGATTCATCTCGGATGAATTCTGTCTATTTCATGTTTTTTTATAATTTTCAAATTAATAAAGTACTATTGGGTTTTCAAATGCGTTGGTTCTTTCTATTTGTTCGGATTTGGTTTGTGTTTTCTAATATGTAGCATGCAGTTTTTGAAACTCGTTTCAGCAGCTCTGTGTATGAACAAGTTTTTAATGTTGTGGCTTTTTTACGGCATCTTGGGTTAGGTACAGTGTTTTTTTTTTTATTACAAAGCGGAACGTCTTAAATCAATATTGAAATTGAACAAGAGAATTACAATTTGTAGCCTTCTTCAGCATTTTATAAGTAGCAAACATTAATGGCATAAGATATCAATGTTAAAATCATGGAGAAGCCCTTAAAGGAGTTTTCTCACTACAATGATTAGCTTTTAACATGTAGGGACAAATAACTGAAGACTTTTTCTTTTTTTTCTTGATTTTTCTTTGGTCACAAGATAAAGAAGTTTTTATCTCCTCTTAAAGCACAAACGTTTTTCTGGTTACAACCATCTGTCTGCTCTCTCTTGTCTCTCATTGCTCTAAGCTGTCATCACTCACTCAGACTGTCCATGGTGACTCCTCCAGAGTCGTACCTCTAGTAACAGACTTTGCTTCTCATTTAGCTAAGTAAACACCCCTTAGAGCTCTTACAGCCTGAGTACGACACTTTATAAATCTCCTGCACTTGTTGTCAGTGTAACAGGAATATCTAGGAACAGCAGAGCTGATGTGTTAATCACTTAAACTTAAAACTTTTTGTTGTTTTCACTTTCACATGTATTCCCCGAGGGTACTTGACCACTAAGGTAGAAAATAGGTAGGAATTCCCGCTTATCGCATACTGAACAAACCAAGTCTAGCTCACCTGCTGCAATGAAGTTGTTGAGGAGCATGGAACAGTGTTGGATAACACTGATAATCAGTTGTAGAAAACACTAATCTGTGCTCCTCAACAACTTCATTACAGCAGGTGAATGGATTGACTACTAAGGGGTGCGATCACTTTTACACTGTTCTGCATTATATGCCTGCCTATGCCAGGAAGTAATACGAGTTGTAATATGGCAGCTACGGAAGCTTTAATTAGGCTTATGGCTGCCATGACAACTGCTTGGCACCCCACAATCTTGTCATGGGGGAGATAATGGAAAGAAATGTGATATCTAAAGGGTTAAACAGCAGGGATCAGAGCTGTCAGTGAGTAAGTATGCTCCATACTCCCATAAAGGGGTTTTGCCACTCGCAGCACTGACTGGAGAGCTGGCCGCACTCGCGCAGTCACTGTCTTTTCCATGGAATTTCCGAGTACAGCCGAGCGGTGCGTTCGGCTTTGCTCGGAACTGCCATAGAACAGAATGGTGAGTTGTGCGCAAGCGTGACCGACTCTCCAGTCTGCACAGAGAGGTTCGGGGCCCGTTCCCAAGATAGGTGCGGGTCCCAGAGTTGAGACCCGCACCTAACAGACAATGATGGCATAGCCTAATGATAAGCCATCATTGTCAATGGTGGCAAAATCCCTTTAATGTCAACAGGACATACCCATAGTAATTTAGAAAGAAAAATAAAATGAAAATAGAACCTAATAAATTCCTAAATAACAGATAGAATAAGATATAATACACCAATAATTGAATATAGCTATTTTTTCATATTAGCACTTATTTTAATTGATTTAATTTGAAAAATAAAACAGGTATAGACAATGTGTATGCAGCACAACAGCAACAGAAGCATGCAGCGGGTCATTATGAACAAATGCAGTTATAGTATAACAATGAATGCAGAAGCATACATAAATGAGCATGGGAATTGGATAAAATTTTTTCCTCTCAATTCCTTTATTATTTTTATTCCTCTTCAGTATAGTAACCAATTTACAGAAAAATGATAAGCCTCTAGGCACAGCAGTAGATATCCACTACAAATAAGGCTATACAATGCTGTTTAACATGCTTCTATTAAAAGAAAAGTGTATTACATGAATTCCTATATGTATAATATCGCCATCCAGCTGGAATAGCCAGGTTAATTTGAAAATGTAAAGTGGTAAAAGAGCAGAAAATCTCATTTACAGTCACGCAATGTTGCTACGTGCGAGGAACAATCCACCACTGCTCTGGGATGTATCTCAGAAGACAAACAGCAGAGATTTTAATTAGAAGTTATATTTTAGCAATATGCCAATCTTACGATCTGAAGCAATATTTTTTTTGCTAGTATTGTACTAATGTTCAGTACTTGCATATTCATCAGCTAATCTTATACAATGCTAAACACAAAATCAGATCACACCACAATCATGACACACCTTATAAACCATGTATTTAATCAACAATAGCATAAACCTATAAAAATTAATAAAATAAAATAAAAATATGACAGTGCTTTATTGCCAATACATACCTATACCTTATATTAAATCCTTGTATGTTTCAGTACAAGCCCAACTCATCCCACACGTACAAAGTATCTGCCAAACTGTTTAAAAGTACACAACAGTGGATAAGAAATACAGCCAATAAATGCCAAAAACATAAAAGCAAGGGTAATACAGATTAGGGATATAAACGGGACTCCAGTCCCCAATAGGTTTTTGATTATATAAATCTTTTGATAAATACACACTTTTAAAGGTTGTTTCAGGATTTTGGTATGATCTGATTTTGTATTTGGCATTATATTGGTATTTTATGGTGATTGGCTCAATTCTAATAATCGATGTATATAAATAATTTTATAGTAAACCTGATAAATTAATAAGTCTGTAGATCACATGCCAAACTTAAGGTTCGGGGGTCGAATCCGGCTCACTACTTCATTTTAGATGGTGTAAGAGAAGTTAAACACAGCAAGCAGGGATGTAGAAGGTCCGCACACACACAAGGACCGGCTCTCGTAGAACAGGCAGCTTTCACCATCTTGAATTCGGAGCTACGGCGTACACCTCCACACTGCTCTGTTCAGCAACTCACTGACAGTGGCACAGCCTTACCTAGGGCCGTACCTAGCCCTATCCAAGGTAGGAAGTTTGGTTCATCTAAGGTGGAAGAGACTGGTTATTACACTACCTTAAAGGACATCTTGGCCTTTTACTGACCACGTGGCACAGCATAGGCCTTTGAGGGCAATCATACTGCCGATGTGGACCTCGGTAAAAAACTGTTTTACACCCTTGCTGTAGGTGATGCTGTTTTGTCTATGTGAAGTAGTTAAAGGGGTTGTCTCACTTCACTGATTCATCTTACCTCAGTCCTGTTTTCTTGGTTTCATTTTGAATTCAGGGACATGTTTACTGGCTTCTACTAGGCTGCAGTAGAAGACCGGTCTGTGGCTATAGCAACCAATGCTGGCAGCCTATCAGGAGAGATCAAACAGGTCTGTAGCTATAGCGACCTGAGGAGCTGATGCAGCCCATACAAGAGGGGATATCTCAGAACAGGTAGGATACTGTTAATTGACATATATTACAAAGTGACTTGTTTTTGCAAAATCTTCAACATAAAAAGCAATCCTTGTAGTGAGACAAGTATTCAACACTACTACAGAAAAAAATTATGACATATGTTTGATAATTGTAGAACAAAAAAGGTTTTTCTTGTTTTTGTTTACAAGTATTGTCAGAAGATACATTGTTTAAAGATTCACTTTTGTAAGTCAAGGAAGCTTATTGACTTACTTGTTTGCACATCCTGACTGATACCTGTAAGGAAAGGTTTGTCATAGAAATAGTAGCCAATTGCTGCTTCAATGCAGAAACCATACTGTGTCAATAAAAAGTTTCAGCATGCAGAATGAGGGAGATTAAAATCAGCAAAGTGTACCAGAATTCTGACATAAAGGGCGACATGTATGAACGTTGCTTCAAGCAGATCACCTTTAACCTGGTCCGGCTGTTCTGTTATACGCCTAGGTTTGGCGTCAAAGAATCATAAATGTGTCTAATTCTACGAATGTGGTACGACACACCCCAGAACGGCCCAAATCTTTGGTGCATTACAAAGTGTCGGGCCTGCGCCGATTGCACCAAAGTTTGAAATGCGACTGTTCATACATCTATAGAACAGGTCTGCAAGAGGTTTTTGCCACAAAGTACGTCTTTCATACACATAACCCAAAGTGTATAAAAGATTGAGCACATAACGTGCGTCAAATTTCTGATGTGGTTAAAGGGGCTGTCCAGTTTGTCCACAGCGGTCACATGTCAGTCAATTAGATCACTGTTCAGAAGCGAACAGCTCCAAACAGTGATGTAACCAGAGGCACATGACCCCGGTGGCCAGTCAGTGGCTGCAGCAGTGATATCCCCGTCTAAAGGAAGAAGAACGTAAACAGAAGATCGGAGGTGCACAGCACTGGAACCAAAGACCAGAGGTAGGGGAGTATAGTTTTTTTTAGTTGCCATGCAGCTTACTATTTATTTTTCAAAGGAACTGGACAACCCGTGTAAGACATCTTAGACCAACCTTGCCATTTCTAAAGTGACATTTTAGGACTTTTAGGGCTGTTCCCACCATGTGATTTCTGCTGTTCACAGTCAGCTTAAAGAGAACCTGTCACATAGTTTTTGCCCCCTGGCTGAGGACAGAACAAGTTAGTGTCAGACCTGCTGTTTCCAGCACTGTGTCCCTTATTCTGTAAGATGCTGTCGTTTTCGTGTATTTAATGCACAAATCTGCAGTTTTCAGCAAGAGTCATTCGAAGAGTCATTCAGAGTGTCAGTTTTTTTCAAACCCAGCCCATCTGAGACTAGCCACGCCCACCTCAACTGACAAACCTATTACTTTGAATAGGTACAAACATGTGAATAACTGTCATTAGGCGGAGCTAGTCTTTGGTGGGTGGAGCTAACACCTACTCATGAATAAGATTTGAAGGGTAAATGCTCTAAAACTGCTGCATCTTACAGAATAAGGGACACAGTGCTGGGAACAGCAGGTCTGACACTAGCTTGTGCTGTCCTCAGCAAGGGGGGCACAAACTATGTGACAGGTTCCCTTTAAGGCACCCACTTTCTGTTCAGGCTGTGGGTGATTCTACAGCAGTGATTGGCTTAGATCCTCTACTATTCCTAGCTGAGCCTGTTAGAGGGACATTGGTAATAGAAGCGTTTAAACAGTGAAGCAAAAGACTTCAGAGCTCTAAAGGGTTACATTTTTTAAGTAATGTAAACAAGCTCCTGTGCTTCTGATTAGACACAGAAGGGGGTGATTTCACCATCATGGCCAAGGCTGCTAAAGCAGAGAGAGGTGGTCGGTAACCTTGAAAACCAAGGAACAAAATCATAACAGCAATGCATTTGGTAATGGATTAATTTACATTTACAAACATGTTTAAAGCTAATCAATGTGGTGAGAATACCCCTTTAAACGAGTGTTCCCTGACTGATTAATGCCCGTTCTTTCATTGGGGTATGAGTAAAAATAAAAGGGAAGACTCGTACTCCCGGACGCTTCCGTTCACAACCGGCTGCCGTTGCGTTCAATCCATTGCCAAATGCATTGCTGTTGTGATTTTGCTCCTTGATTTTCATCCGGGATGAACAGTGAATATCAGCGTTCATGTGACAGCTCCAGATAATTTTCAGGCCCCAAAAGGTTACATACTTTTGGGCATTGTGGGCCCGTGATTTGGGTGGAGCGGTCCCTGTGAATGATGGACGTTCCCCGCCTTCCTTTTGAATTTTGGATCGCAACCGGGAGTGAACTGGAGCATTCAGGAGGTAAGTATGAGTCTTCTCTTCTCTTTTTACTCATACCCCAATATTAGAACAAGCATTGATAAATCCCAGAACACCCCTTTAAGTAAGAAACATAAACTTTCTTCGGGCTGGTTTAAAAAGACACAGAAGGTTGTGATCCCTCACCCTTTACCCGGGGCTTTTAGAGCGGACAGGGAAATGATCGGGGAAACTTTGAATGTTTTACCCCAAGAGGAAATAAGAACTGCTCTAATTCTACAGGAAACCAAAAAACAGAACCAAAAGTTTTGATAATAGATTATATTTTTCCCTTTTTTCAAAGTTTAAAGGCCCAAAACCCAAAAAAATGGGGAAAAGTCTTTAAGTCCCCTTCTAAAGAAATGCACCATTTTTAGTTAAAAAAAAGAATAATGTAAAAGAACACCAGCTATGGGGAAGCATTAAAGGGGTTTCCCTAAATTTGGAAAAATTTTTTTAATTAAAGTCTTGAAAAAACAAGTCACTTCGCAAAATATGTCCATTAACAGGTGTCCTACCCATTTAAAGTTTTGGGACTCTTGGGTTTAGCTGCATCCGCTCCTTTTGGGGCGCTAAGCACAGACCTGGGGTTTTATCTATCCTGATGGGCTGCCCGCAATGGTTTTCTACAGCTACAGACCTGCAGCCTAGGGGGAAACCCGTTTAAACACACCCCTGAGTTCAAAGTGAACCAGGAAATAGGACTGAAGTAAGATGAATCAATGTAGTGAGACAACCCCTTTAAGTAAGTTACACCAAAGTTATCATATTATTTTGTGTAATATTTGTAAATCTCCCAAGTATATGTGTTCCCACGAAGCAAAATGTACAGCACAGGTCGGCTCTGAGCTAGCTGCGAGCCAACCGTGCATGAGAATGAGGAGGGTGGTGCTTGCAGCTCCCCATTCACCTGAACTCCCACATAAGTGAAAGTAGAGGATGGCCGCAAGTGCTGCCCTCCTCATTCGCTTGCACAGTCAACTTGCAGCTAAGAGCCGACCTGTGCTGTACACTTTGCTTTGTGGATTTAAAGGGGTTGTCCGCCTTATATTGTTTTCATTTATTATGTTTATCATAGGGAATCATTCAATTTTGGAGTAACTGTATGGATTAATCATCTGACCTCCTGGCACTCAGCAGAAGGGTTACATGATATTTATGAGATAACTGAATAGGAATAATGGTGGAATAATCATTATTAATATGGATATTCCAGCAACTTCTTTACCATATGGATTTACTTGTATTACTATTGTCTCTCTAGGTCAGGGGTGCACAACAATTTCTGTTTAACGTGCTACAATATGACCACCCCCTTTCTCCCAGGGGCCGCAGTCAATTTTAGAGAGGTATTTTCTGAGACCTTTAAAACACTTTGGGGGACATGTATGAACGGGGCTGCGCCAGATGTCTGCCATCTTTTCAGCCCCGTTCGCGATAGTTTTAAATGTCCCCCACGCCAATATCAGGTGCATTACAGGGCGCAAGCGGCATATTGTAATGCGCCTGATTTCGTGGGCCTGCGGGAGGCGGGCGCACTAGAATCGTATGTAGCTACATATTTATAGCTGTGCTACGGCAATTCTAGGTGCATTACTGCTGGAACAGGTATACCACTTTCAAAGTGGTTTACCTTGGAGCCAAAAATGTCGTTTTAGGGGCTAGAATGTGCCTGATTTATGACCCGCAGTAGAATGAGTTCATAAATCAGGTGCATTCTAGGCGATGATAATGCCATGAAATTTGGCCGTTTAAACACCAAATTTCATACATGCCTCCCTTTAATCGTGAATATCCAAAATAGCTGACAGGTCTTGGTTCTACCTTAGCGACTGCCAGAGATCAGAATGGGTCCGGGGTTGCCTGCTCAGTATTCCAGAGCAGAATTTTTAATACATGTATAACAGAAAATTGTATGATTTATTAGTGTATACATAGTAAGTAAGGGTATTATTAAAACATTATAGTGGACAACCCCTTTAAGGTTTATCCCTGTTTAGAGGAGCCGTTACCATCTTCCACAATGTGCAACTTATGAGTCCCTCCAGTCATTTTTTCTTATTTTTTCTTAACTATTTTAGGGAACTGGAGCAGTGTCAGGAGTATGTTAAGTGATTTCTTTGTAAAAAATCTAGTAGCTTACAAAACTGATAAAGATTATGTTCACACTGTGTATTTGTGAAGTGTACTTCGGTGTGTAATTGTGCCAAAGTGTGCCCCGCAAATACGGTAAAATCAAAGCACTCAATGAGTGCTATGTAAAAATGCTAGTATTTGTACGAGTGCTTACGCAGGCTGAGAAAATAATAGGAGGCAGGGCCATTGCGCTGTTGAAAGTATGTGCTGGCCAGCATGTTCTTTCAACAACAAGCATATTGCGGCGCGTACCTGTGCGCACCACAATACATTGTGTAAGCATGCCCTAAAAACAAATGATGTAACTTTTCAAAAAATAAAAGCACAACATAGTAAAAGTGACTGTTTTTTTTGCTTTTTGACTCGGACACCAGGTTTATGCAGCACTGAGACAACCTGATTTAAGTGCTGTCTTGTGTAATCTAGTTTATTAGCAGGGACTACAGAATGAAGATGTACTCTGTAGTCCCCGGTATTCATGAGCTGCCACTTTCCCTGCTGCTGACTGACAGATTTTTTTTCTCTTCACAGTATATTCAGAAAGCTGTCAATTAGTGCTGGGTAGGCAGAAGCTCATAAGGATCAGTGACTACAAAACCTGATTAGTCGGTGTTTCTGATGCGGTCTATTGAACTTATACATATTTTAACTTTTTATTTTACAATGTAATGAAATATCAGCTCACCCAAACTTGTAGAACCTTTTTCAATGCAGGAGGCATGGCTGACATGAGCCACTTCTCTAATTGTAGACAGACTTTATTTATGTTGCATATATAAAACAAATCCTTTATCCGGATTACAGACATCTTGGTGACAAACATATAGTACAAAACACGCTGACGCGTTTCGGAGTGGAGTCCTTAGTCTTAGCACTAAGGCTAAGGACTCCTTTCTGAAATGCATCAGTGTGTTTTGTACTATATGTTTGTCACCAATATGTCTGTAATCCGGATATAGCATTTGTTTTATATATACAACATGAATATAGTGGCATTGGAATTTTAATACCAAACCTTTCTAGATGGAAGCTGGTTTTCTCCCATGTCTTGTAACCTCCAAGTAAAAAAGTGCCTCTACTAAGTAAAGCATTACTCAGTGCAGCATAACAAAAGACTGTATATGCGTTTTTTGCTCTGCAATCTGCCCCAACCAAGTGGTCACCATCAAGTCCCTTGCCTTACTGTCCTAAGCCAACAGGGCATACGGCACCATACACCTAGAGTTAACTACGTCCTGATTTCAACTGTGCCCCCATTTCAACTCCTCTCTACACTCATCCAGTCCACTACATATCTGGATTGGACTGGCCACACTTCAGATTACAAGACAGCCAAACCTAAATCTTTGCTTAAACTGGTGTCTTATATAGACCCTCGCAGTTCTAGCTGCAGCTTACCACCACAACTCAAGTTCTGGGCTGACATTTCTCACAGCCATCAGCAGACTCTTACTGCTTCCTACTGGAAATAGCCATTGAGCTACAAGTATCGTCCTGTGTTTGTTTTTAAGTAATGTCTCTTTTTTCTGTGATTTTTTTTTTGTAAGATGCTAGTGAAGCAAATGTAAGGACTTGCAAGTCAACGAGGACCCTTGATGTGGGTTGCAAGTTTGCAAATTTTGGCCAAAATATCAACCAATATCTCATGTTTGATATTTGTGCCATGTAATACTGGGGGGCAAGACAGACAACATTATATGTTGGGCACATGGAGTATGTTGGGCAACCAGCTCAATGGCATAGTAAGAACATCATAAATTGGTTGTAAGTCATGGTGTACCACACAACTGTTTAACTTGCAGCCTATATATAAGCATATATGTAAATGTAATCAACACCCTCATGGATAGTAGGCATGTGAGTGGTTCTTTATCAGTATTTTTGCAATTGAACAACCTCCTCTGTATGGTTTTGTGGTTTTGTTGTATACTGGTGTGAACTGGTTCTTATCCAATGTGCAGTTTTTCAGTAAGCATTTTCCCCTTGATAGGTGTGTGGTCAATTGTTCATCAGTGATCTGCACCTGTGCAACATCTCCCATGTAGCACTAAGACTTGTATTGCCGTCTTCTGGAGATAGTTTTTATTCCAGCACTTGAGCTGTGGGTATGGCCATATGTCTGTTTTGACGTAAGTAATATCTCCTTTTTTAGGGTTTTTTCTGACTGCAGACTCCCCAAAATGGCAAACTTAGCCCAATTTGCTTCAAGCTATCCCTTCCTAGTGCTAGATTATCCCAGCATACTACTCTAAAGCGACACTACCTTGTCATCTCACTCATTCCAGGGCTTATCATAATGGTTACACTTGCCTATTGGTCCAAAAAGGACACTAAACAGCATTTCCACAGGCTCTTTGTCAATCTCTCGGCCTCTAGCCCACCAAAGCTCCCACGATGAAAGAACCACTCCAACCTCCACTTTATCAACCTACCACTGATGGACAAATCCAGGTCTAACAGACTTCCTGGCCACTGAGGTCATTCACGGCCAACAGGCAACAAACCCTTTCTTTTTATTAACTCCTTTATCTTTGATATGGAGCAGTGTTCAGCCTAAACACACACCACTATAGAATCAAATACTACTGGTAGTAGGCTTCATCAGTCTACTCAACTCAGGTCCTTTAGTTGCACAGTCATTGAAAATTACATTCCAAATTATAACAGTTTAACATACAACTATGTAAAAAGCAAAAACAGAGGATCTGTGAACAGCCTGCTTGAAAAACCATGTCACCTCAGTGATGCCGATCAACTTTCCATCTGACATCCATTACTGATTCTAAAGACACTTACCTTTATAGATATTTGCTCCAGAGCAGCCAGAAACATCTCCTGCTCCGATTATCGCCTGCACAGCATAGCTTAACCAAGATGGCATCTACATCCCCAGTGCCTGCTCCGGACGAAAGGAGTAATGATCAAGATGCTCACCTACCAGAATCCACCATGGTGTTTGGTTCCAAGTATTGTTCCCCAGTACATTGAAGGTGACAGACCTGTCAAGGATTATCAGACACGTCAGTTCACCATCTGAAGCTGAGCAATATTTGGATATCTTATTATCACCACATGGAGAACAGGGGACTTTCCCTTCCCTTCTCCCCCCGCACCATTCAGCTGAGATCCTCACACTCCTCTACTCAGTAACAGGCATCACTCCTAAAGAAGAGGAGAGCTGCTTACAAAACCACCTGCATCAGAGAGGTGAACTTTGTCCTTATGCTGCCGTCACTAGATTTAATGTCCTGGTTCTGGTAAAAACGTTATGGAGTCTTCTAGGACCTGAGTGCTAACTCTACCACACAATCTTGAAAAAGAGGACACAAGGTGATGGGACCAGATCCATCACTGTGCGGGGGGGAGGGGCGGAAATGACCTCTGCACACAACTGGATGGGAAATTTGATCCCTCAAGTAGTTCGCTACCTTTTACCAGACCTGAGGATAAGAAGTTTGTACCTATTCTAGCACATATAGGTTTAGCAGAAAATAGATGGAGCGTGGTTGGGCACGAAACGGCCGTTGCCAAGTGAGGATGTTTTCAATGTTTTGTCCTTCCACAAAATAAGTTGCTGAAATAAATGAAGATTTTATTGATGTGGTGAGTGCCGTGAACATCATTCTTCTTTAGGCTATTCTTACAAAGGCTTGTCTGTTACTTCACTGAGAACCACGGTGTCAATGTAAAATATATGATCACAGGGGAACGCTGATCCTGGACTATTGTTGGAGGTTGGCAGTGCCGGGACTTTAACTCTCTCCCTGCCGCGTTTGTTTCACATATAGGTCAGTGACCATGGCAGATTCCTTCACTAAAGGGAGTGATTCCCCTCCTATATGGCCAAGACAGACTCCTTTAAGGTTATGGTGAGGAGCTGGTGGTTAGCGTATGCCAGTTCAAATGAGGGCCACACGGGTAATCCACCACTTTATTGGGCAATGACCGAGGTGGTCCTCCGTGGGCAAATCATAACTTATACTGCTTCTTACAGATGCAAACTAGAAGTGGCATTAGAAATGCCTCGCTTAAAGTACAGAAGGCATATTTGCCTTCCAAATTCAATCTAACAGTGAATTGGCTAAAATGGGGCCTGTATATGTGTATAATATACTATGTACACAAACACGCATGCAGAATGTACCTGCATATTTACACCCAAGAAATCTCATTCAATGCCTAAATACTGAAGGATTATGGTGAAGCCCCTGAAACGGGCCCTGGCACCATTTTAAAGATCCATTGGACATAATACAGGGATGGAAACAAGATCTAACAAGATTGCACTCACTTTCCTTTTTACATGATGTTTGCTTGTCTTTGTATCTCAGTAAAATGACGTCAGTGACCGTGAACTCTAGTCATCTTAACAAACAAAACTATTGGTGACAGACAATAAAACAAAAGGGATCTTGGTAAATACAGGCAGTCCCCGGGTTACAAACGGGATAGGGAATGTAGTTTTTTTCTTAAGTTGAATTTATATGTAAGTCGGAACAGGTATATTTATTAAATGTAATTCCAGCCCCAAAATTTTTTTCGTTTTGGATAGTGCAGGGAACAGTTTTTACATTTGTTTTGCTGTCTGTGCCCTTTTTTAGAAGATTTCACCTAACGTTCTGTATCTCATGTGCAGCTGTGGCATGCTGGCACTTGGTTATCATGGGGCGTGACTCAGTGTTGAATGTCAGCCACGCCCCATAAGTCTCCGTTTGTAACTAGGGGACGAATGTAAGTTGGAACGATGTAAGTCAGGGACTGCCTGTACAGGGCTGGATGGCTCCATTTATGAAACCAGAAACCCTTCTAGAAGATAGTAAAATCTGGACAAAAAGTGGTATGCGTAATTGAACTAAGAATGCAGATAACTGAAAAATAGGTGGTCATGTACTTAGAGTGAGGAGCTTGTTAGACAGATAGCAGGTCATTTTTTTGTGGTGGAAAAAGGTCACTTTCTTGTTTCTTCTTCTGATGTATGGTGCGGTTCCTTCGGAGGTAACTTTATAAGATACAGAATATGGTTTCTTCTTGAAATGCATTAGAAAAGTGCTGGTCTAGGAATCTTTGTCATACGATAGGATATCTGAAACTATGTTAGCTTCCATTTATATTTTGTGCAGCAATCTGTTACCTACTGTACAGTATAGTAATTATAAACCCTGTAGGGAATGCATAAGATACATTCCAGTGTGAACTGACTAGAAGCAAATGTAGCATGAAAACAGAGAGGTTACTGTATGTGATTAGTTTGAACTTCATTCCACAACTGTGCATGTTAGGCCAGGTGCAAATACAGCCAGTATCTAATACCGAATAAACTAGATGTAGCTTTGAATCAAAGAACTATAAGGAGAGAAATGCAAGAAATGGCAAGATCACTGTAGGCCATGTATTTAAGGGCATGACATTGCACAGATACCATCACAGACCGGAAGCTTTCTTCTTATGTGCTAAGCCAGGCTAATGAAAAGTCTCACAGGACAGCTGAGACAGCATGAGCCAAGCGCCAGAAATGATACATAGGAAAACAACATAAGTATGTATTAATATCTGGTACGCCTAAATACCCACATTTTACCATGAACATTTTATATAATTATTAATGTCTATACATACAAACTACACATCCACAATTCTTGTTTAAAAGGGTTGTCCGGTTAATTGTTTAACCATACTGCTGCCCTATTGAAATAAAAATGCTATACTTCTCTCACCTTGGTTAAAGGGGTTGTTTCATCTCAAAGTTTCATAGGATGCATGAATGAAATAATGCTGCTTGGCTCTGTCACTTCCTGGTCAAGCTGCCTGTAATTAGCATATGAGCTCCATGTATTCAGACTTCTCTGTTTTAGTCTAGATTAAATAAATTACCTTCTCTGAGGTCTGGAGAAGCTGCTGAGCTAATGTAAACAGTAGAGTAATTAGTCTTTTGTCTGAAAGATCAGATTACACACAAGCTCTCACACTGCAGGCCATCACTCCCTGCTATCAGAAAGAACAAACAGCAGGGGATAAAGAGTACACAGGTCGGTCACTTGGGGAACCAGAGAGAGCCCAGAAGGTGATAAAATCACTTGTAGCTCCTTAACATAAAAAGATGAACAACGCAATATATTTGGAAAACGTCTTCATTTAGTGTTCCCTACATTTTGAAAGCTATTCTTTGTAGCGAGACAACCCATTTAAGTGTCTTTGGCTGATGTCACTGTTTGGAAGCAAGTACTCCTAATGGTGATATCAGCCTATAGCACGTTACTTCAGCTGGATAAAGACCTGATCATAGGTCAATGTTGCACTGCACTTTATGGAGAAATAAAGATTTTTTTTTTCACTTTTAGATAATACCTCATGGATGCTGCTTCTCTCTTTTGGATTTTTTGCTGTGATATTCTTTACCCTGTGGGTTCAGGGGTGACTTATCTTATTTTAATAGGGCAGCAGTATGCTTAAAAAAAAAAAAGAAAAAAAGAAAAAAAGTCACATTGTCTATGGATACACAGCAGCTGTGCCATGGTATATGTTTGGATTCATGCTAGCTGAAAGGCAAGGTAGAAATATGCATTGAAATCTGGGTAAGGCGAGGGTGCTGCTGTGACCTGGTCGAGAATCGATGTGGCACCGCACACTACTCATTTTCCATTAGCCTAAAGGGGTTTTCTTACCATGCAGTTTCACAGAGCCAGCTTTATGATTAATGCTGGTCAGACTGTGGTTGAGTCTATATCAGTGATTGACACATCAGTTCTGCTGTTCCTAGCTACACCTGTTACACTGTATAAATCTCTTGCACTCATATCAGTGTATTATACAGGCTGCAAAGCTCTAAAGAGTGTGCACTTAGCTAAATGAGAAGCTTTCAAAGTCCGCAGATAGGGATAAGACTTTGCGGGAGGTGACTCACTATGGACTGAGTAACTGATTTCAGCTTAGAGCTATCAGAGATAAGAGAGAGCAGGAAGAGTTGGAGAGAGATGACTGTAACCAGAGAAACTTGTGTGCTCGATGAAGAGATAAAATCTTCTTTATCTCCTGACCAAAGAAAAATCAACAAAGCATTGTTTTTAGAAAAAGTCTTCAATTATCTGTCCCTACATGTTAAAAACTAATCACTGGGGTAAGAAAACCTCTTTAAAGGGGTTGTCTCACTGCATCAATTCATTTTCCCTCAGTCTTATTTTCTTGGTTCCATTTTTGAATTCCGTGTTTACCGGCTTCTACTGGCCTGCAGTGAGGAGCTGCTGAGAACACCAGGTCTGTAGCTATAGCGACCAGTATGGGCAGCCTAATAGGAGAGATAGAACAGGTCTGGAGCTATAGCAACCTGAGAAACTGATGTAGCCCATACAAGAGGGGATATCTAGGAATAGGTAGGACATTGTTAATGGACATACATTGCAAAGTGACTTGTTTTTGCAAGATCTTTAACATAAAAAGCAATCCCTGTGATGAGATAATCCCTTTAATGATCAGCCACACAGATTTGCAGTTATACAGTTATACACGTGTAAAACCGTGCGCCTGTAAACACAAATCAACATTGATCGTTAATGGCCGTGTGGTTTTGTGGGTGTTCATTAATCATTTAGCTAATTCAAAAATCCTGGGTTGGGGTGCTGCAGCGTTTTTTGGCCGTGCCATGACCACACTGAGACCCCTTTGTGTATTCCTTAGGTGAACTTACTTACATTTAGTTATGCATTTAGGGGTTTACTGGTGTTACTTTTAGTTTGATTTGAAAAATATACATTTATAGATTTCTTGTTTTACCTGTTCTGCTTTTCAGCCGTACTGAATAAAGAGACAGTGGAGGAGACAATAAAAGCTGTAAATAGTCCTGATTAAAGACACAGTCCTCATCTGCGCCACTTGTCCCAGAAGATTCACATTCAGTTGCTCATAATATGGAATTAGCATTTTTAAATCTACAATATTTCTAGCAATAATTGCTTCCACAACCGAGTGGAAGGGTAAACCTTGTCCCCGTTATACTGGCAGATTGCACAGTTATATGGGTTCGACTCATGGAGTGTGGATGACTGTTCCCATGGTAACGTCTGCTGTTTATTTTCATTTTCTCCGCTCAACCAGTCAGCACAGCAACATCAAAGCCGGAGCCAGATTGCCGAGTCTGGTGATCGGCAGCTATTTTAATTTCAAATGTGAGATCAAGTTTTGTGAATAATTTATACAATTTAAATATCATTATGCAGGGTGAGAACTGGTGGTGGGGGGGGGGGATCATAAAGTTTATTGTGCTGGTCTATGCATAATGGGAAGATATTTATCACATGGGCATTAGAATGCTATAATTGTCTATTAAACCGAACCTGATGTACAAATCAGCATAGTCAATTTAAACACGTCTGACGGGATAAGAAAAACAGGGCTCTTTTTTTCCCAAAAAAGTCTTAAAAAATGCCCTGCCTATACCTCCTCTTCTGGAGGGACAGTCCCTATTTTTGACCCAAGTCCCAATGTCCCTGTTCTGATTTGAGAAACATATTTGTTTCATTACGGTGCTGATCCAGAAAGTATCCATCTAATATCTGTTGATCCGCGCGATATGTGGTGTTTTTTAATAGGTCGTTGGGGTGGTTGGATTCCTGGGACAATCTGTACGTGACCGAGTCGTTCCATATAATGGATGACTCATTGCTAGTTTTTTGTGTTTTCCACTGCTGGAGAAATAGAGAGATTAAGAATAAATTAGAATTTCAGTTTTTTGACCTTAATGACAACGTTTGGTTGAGATTTATTATACTAAGAACTCGCAAGACATGAGGACCGTTGATGCCGGTTGAGAGTTTGCGTACCGGGGCCCCTGCACCAACTAATTCCTCATATTTAACATTTTCCAGTATGTCATTTTTTATCTGCCCAAGAATGCTGGGGAGCAGAGGGTGTCTGCACTTTGTGTTGTACACCCAGAAAGTGCTGGGCAGCCTGCCTAATCTAATAGTATAGGTATCACTAATAGGCTGTAAGCCAGCATGGTGCACCACACGTATCTGTATTTATGGTACCCTTCTGTATCACCTTATTTATATTCAATTGCAGTACCAGCAACCACCCCCCTCATGCATGGAGGGCATGTGAGTGGTTGTTCTATTGGTATTTTTGCATCTGTGCAATCTCCCCATGCATTATATTGTGGCTTTTCTGCATGCTGTTGTGAACAGGTATCAAGTTAAAATGCAGTTTTTTTTTATCATCTAATTGTTCCCCTAGTGGAGGGGTGTGTGAGCTCCTGCTCAGCAATTAGCTGCACCTGTTTATTTTTCCCAAGTAGCAGATGGGCCAGAGTTGCCTGCTAGTGGGTCAGTCTAGTCCAGCCATTGAGCTGTAAATATGGCCTTTGTAGTATTATACTAAGAAGCCTCCTTCCTTGGAGCTTTATAAAGCATTAACCTATATGATGTACAGTATAAGTGTAATCTGCCTGACAACTGTTTTATGGTGACTCCTTAGGTCAATTTGATCACTTGTCATTTCCTTTTAACTTTAATCTGTAATCTTATGACACCGAAGGACCACTTCAGCTTTTTCTCCCCCTTAGTTCATTAGAAATTACTGTTAGGTACACTGTAGTATCAGCTGCTTACCTGCAGCTGCGTCCAGAAATCTAGATGATGAAACTGTCTCTGTTAGGTCACATGATCTGCTCTCTGCTAGCCGAAAAGAACTTTGCTTTTCATGCCGACAAGGAGTCTGTCTCCTCATGCATTCCCATGGGACTGACTTTGAACCTTCCATAGTAATGCACAGAGAGATTCACTTCCGGGTCCCAAAACATGGTGAGTGTTTCAGCAACTTAGAGTGCAGGTCACATAACTCTGTAGCAGCAGTGAGAAATCCTGTATGCAGCTGCAGGTAAGCAAAATTACTGGCACTACTGGGTACAATCTCTAATGAACTAAAGAGAAAAGAGCATCAGTTTGAAAATGGTATCAATTTAATTTTAGGTTCTTATAGGTTTATATTTGTAAAAACCCAGTAATATTTGGTATCTACCTGGTTCCTAATTGTATTATAGAGCTCACATTGTATCTTACTTCATGATTTGGTACAATTTGGATGTTAAACATTTTTGGGCTACTGTGTAAATTGAAATAATTCAGCATGGAGATTGCAGAAAAGAATGGACCTCTCACACCAAGAATACGAAGACCCTCCAAAAAGTTGGGAGGTCTGGCCATACCTGTCCACAGCTTCAGTACCAGACACAATCCATGGATGGCCATGACACTATTTTTGAAAGAAAGTAGAAATGTTTTATAGTCCTGGCTGGACAACCTCTTTAATATGTCTGCTGAGTTTATAACCAAAGCCATCTGTATGTATAGCTAGAAAAGGTTACATAAGGTTGTTTATCTGACCCAGGCAGAAAAATGACATTTAACTAGATTATTTTAGCTATAAAAGGACAGATATTTGATACTTTCTAAATGCGAGTTACTATTTGGTTTATGAGAGAAAGAGCTTTAATATAAAGCTTCTAGAACACTTTCTTTTCAGTGAATGTAAAAAGGATGGCCAGACAGATGGGTTGAATTTTTATCTGTGGAAATTTTACAATGTGCTGCAGACTCTCCAACCCCCCAGTGCGTGGTGAAATAAACTAAAAGTGAATGAACCATCTGGATATACCTTTATGGTTGGAGAACCTGAAGGTAAATGCAATGATGGCATTGTAGCTTGGTCCAGGCGATCCGACAGTCGCAGGCACGCTAGAAAGTTAAAGGGGTTAGCTGCAGCACTCAAGGTTCCTAAGAGCACAGTGGCCTCCATAATCCTTAAATGGAAGAACTCTTCCTTGACCTGGCTGTCCAGCCAAACTAAGCCATCGTGGGAGAAGAGCCTTGTTGAGAGAGGTAAAGAAGAACCCCGAGATCACTGTGGCTGAGCTCCAGAGATGCAGTAATGAGATGGGAGAAAGTTCCACAAAGTCAACTATCACTGCAGCCCTCCACCAGTCGGGGCTTATGGCAGAGTGTGCCGACGGAAGCCTCTCCTCAGTGTAAGACATATGAAAGCCGCATACAGTTTGCAAAAAAACACATGAAGGAATCCCAGACTATGAGAAATAAGATTCTCTGGTCTGATGAGACGAAGATTGAACTTTTTGCTGTTAGTTCTAAGCGGTATGTGTGGAGAAAACCAGACACTGCTCATCACCTGCCCAATACAAACCCAACAGTGAATCATGGTGGTGGCAGCATCATGCTGTGGGGTGTTTTTCAGCTGCAGGGACAGGACGACTAGTTTCAATTGAAAGAAAGATGAATTCCGTCAATTATAGAGATATCCTGGATGAAAAGCTCTTCCAGAGTGCTCTGGATCTCAGACTGGGCTGAAGGTTCTTCTTCTAACAAGACAATGACCCTAAGCACACAGCTAAAATAACAAAGCAGTGGCTTCAGAACAACTCTGTGCCCATTCTTGACTGGCTCAGCCAAAGCCCTGACCTAAACCCAATTGAGCATCTCTGGAGAGACTTGAAAATGGCTGTCCACAAACCTTTGCCATCCAACCTGAGGGAACTGAAGAGGATCTGCAAGGAAGAATGGCAGAGGTTCCCCAAACCCAGTGTGTGAAAAACTTGTTGCATCATTCCCAAGAAGACTCATGGCTGTACTAGCCCAAAAGGGTGCTTCTACTCAATACTGAGCAAAGGGTCTGAATACTTAAGACCATGTGATATTTCAGTTTAGTTTTTCTTGTTTAATAAATTTGCAAAAATATCTACATTTCTGGGGGTTTTTCTTTCAAGATGGGGTGCAGAGTGTACATTAATGAGCAAATAAATGGACTTTTTTGATCTTACCAAATTTAAAGGGGTCTGAATACTTTCCATACCCACTGTTTTTCACTACCTTCATGCCTTTCTTTTTTTCTCTTTTTCCTCCTCATTCATCTATCATAAAATCAGTGAAACTTCCTGATTGTGGGGGTGTCAGTAGTTCTTCTGCAGCTTTTGCCTATAAGTCCCAGAATCCCTTGCAGTTACAATCTATGACCTCCCAGCACCACCCCAAAATCCTCCTCACCTGTACACCTTATGCCCCCTGCATCTCTGCTCCAGTTCACTCTCTGGTTGCCTCCAGCAGGCTGTGTGTAGTACAGTTGGCAATCAGTTTGTAACATGGTAAAACGACATTCTTTCCTTATTCCATAATTTATGTAATACAGGTACAAATATACATAATTTGATTTATATATTTCTATGTATGTGCTGTACTTCCCCCACAACAGGTACATAGCTATCTCATCATTGAAACTCTGATTGCTGTATGTGGCATTATCCAGCTTTCCTGTACAATGGATAGCCTATCTAGCATCCAAGAAAAGTGGTTGATGTCACATCTCCCACACCAACAGTTTGTTATCATGGGAAAAGCGTTTTCCTGCTGTAGGGGATGTGTCTTTCCTCTTCTGCGCCCCCGGATGTCAGGGCAGTTTTTCATAATCCCTTTACCCTGGCACCCCCTACAAAATATTAAAAAGCGTAGGCAGATTTTTTTTCTTATTTTGCTGCTGGATAATCTCAGAGATCCTAATGCACACCCAGTAAAACCCAATGAAAGTCTTCTAAATCATTCCTTATCAGTAGGAAAAAGACTTTTCCCAACAAAAATGAAGGCAGCTAGACTCTAGCGTGATGATTCACTAATTCCCCTTAGTTAAACTGAAATGTGTTTAACCCCCCTCCCACTTCAGCCCCTAAATTTAAATTACATTCCTGTCAGCGCCTCTATTTAATAGTGACTGATGATCGTGTATGCAGCCAGTCTTCTTTTCTCAGGTCACAACCACACGGGGGGATGCTTCTGAGCTGACCGGCTTCAAAGAAACGCCCACTGGGGTTCCATTCAGGTCATGTGGTTCGATGGATGTCCTAGGTTTGCGGGGTTAGGAAAAAGGGAAAAAGGGTCTCTCCCTTTGGTTGAAAAGCGGGCAGGAAATTTAATTTTAAATGATTTTGTAATAAATTGCAGGGGCAGGATCAAATAAAATATCTACCCCGGTTTTTTAAAGTAAACCCTTTCAAATGTGGCTGTTTCCAGCTAGACTTTTGGGGAATCTGATATATTGAAGTATGTTGTATCAGAGCTTGGGCCACCTCTTCTGATACTCTAGGGGGCCAATCCAACCCTGCACATAATGTTACTACAGCTTGCTGACTATTACCAACAATTGTGAGCAAAGACTCCCACGACTTGAACCCAAAAAATGTCCTTAGCTGGGAGCCCCTGTTGTAATCAAAAACGTAATTCATAGCGTATTTTCACAAACAGGTTTGATATAGAACTTTTTGCACCTGGAAAACTGTTCTGTTCGTCTTTATGGGGTTGTTTCATGAAGCATGTGCATACATTTCTGCAAGCCCTATTGAGTTAAAAAGGACAGACACAAAAATCTCTACAACAAATTTGCATTGTGTGAATGTTTCCTAAAAAAGCAATCACAGTTTATACCTAATAAATAAGGCTTATAAAGGTAAGGCTACATGACATGGTAAAAGTGCAGCTGTGATATGGCTAAAAAGAAGACGGCTATTTTTTTTGAATGGATTGTTAAATCGCTGGTAAAAATCACAAGGCCATTAACATTTATTCTTAATTGCCATGTGGTTTTGCGAGTAAAAATGATGTTCACCTGTAAATCTCTGCAGCAATTTAACAATTAATTAAAAAACCACAGCAGCATCCCAATGGATTTTGGGAAAATCACAACTGTGCCATGGTCTTGACCTTGTATGGTACAAGTCCTAACTGTCAGGCTCGGACTGGCCCACAGGGGAACAGAGGAAACCCTGGTGGTCCCCTGAGCATGGCAGACCTGGAGTTTCTTTTAAATTGCACTTTCTTGGGAGAGGCAGAAAGGCAGAGAAAAAAAAAAGAGAAAAAAGGGGAAAGGGAACAACTGTAAGAGATTACATGGTAGGGTATTCCCCAAAATAAAATTTCTATGGTACCCCCAAAATGAAAATTCACTGGTGGGCACTTGACATCCTAGTTTGACATTGCTAACTGCAGACAGAAATCCTGCATCCACAGTATTTACACAGCTAAATCCACAGCACCAAAGTGTACAATCATCAGTTTTGCTTATGTTTTTTTTTTTTACATTTTTTACAATTTTCCCACAATTATGGCTACCATTTAAACGATTAAAGCGTTTTTCTCACCATGCTGTTTTACTGGTTTTTAGCATTTTGCGCTTACTCTGTTCCAGGGTAGGAGTATTTACGCGTATTTTTACACTCAAACTCAGACCCCTTAAGTGAGGAGATTTCTTCTAACAAGATTACAGGTAAAGCCATGCTTTTCAGTCTTCACAGCACGTGTACCTTTTGATTAGTGCAGTTAATCTTCTTAGATATAATTAGTTTGCTTTGATCTCATTCTGCCAATGGGGTGACTTCACTCCCTGCTCTCAGCTAATCAGATAACAGATGTTTGTCTTGTATGCAAGTAACCTGTGCACTTTAGAGCGCATAAAAATGCTCTTATCTCGTGACTAAAGTAAAATGTATTGACCAATGTATTTAGAAAAAGTCTTCATTTAACTGTCCCTTTATGCTGAAAGCCAATCTTTGTAATCTTTAACTACAAAACTTCAGCACTGTCTCTATGGTTTCCAGCTACATACATTACAGCAGTGCCATGACCTAGCAATATAGCTCTTACATGGCCCAAACCCTTACTGTTCATAGAAATGCTGCATCTGCAGTATTTTAACAGCAAGAGCCACATCAAGTGTGCAATCACTGCTGAGAGAAAGTTGTGATAATTGCACTAAAAAATCAAACAAAAAATGTGCTAGTAAATCTTTCTTTGTTACGTGTGAGGCTTCTTTCACACACATGTATTTATGCCTTCGGGTATGTGCACACGATGGATTGCGGTGCGCACAGTACGCGACGCAATACATCGTGTCTTTCAGGAGCTCTTGCTAATCCGCGCATACTCCCGCGGCACGGCCCCATTGACATTCATTACTCGCGGCGCGTATTCGCCGCCAATAATTGACATGTCACTTATCTCCTGGAGCGTACAATACGATCAAGGCGTAATCCATAGTTTTCTATGAAAACTATGGATTGCCAAAATTTCGGCGCGCATCTCATCCATATTAGAGTGCAAATACGCGGCCGAAATTACACCGTGTGAACACACCCTTCTTCTGGCTTGCTATGTTTTGCTTGTATCTTTATGTGGGGTTTATTTTATGCAGAGATATTTTTTAACACCTTTTTCTTTTTTTACACGTTTTTTCCTACGGTATATAGATGCCAGTGGAACACACAGTAAAAATTAGTGCTAGAAAAAAAAAAAACATGTTGGAAATCCTCCTTAATGGTGCAGTTATCTGCTGTGTATAGATATATCCTAAGGACACATTCATATGCTGCAGTTGACAACTAGATAAAACATCTATTTTTAGTCTTGTTATGAATTGTCACAGCTCTACTATGCGGTAATGGCCTTGTCACAGTGAAACATGTTAAAAAAAAAAAGTCAAGAAGTTGCAGCCAATATCCCCATTGCAATACAACAGCAGTAGAGGAAAAAAAACATTTTTTTTACAGCCTCGCCACCCATAATGGGAAAGTGTTTCCCCCTAGGGCCCCCCACCAGGGCCCCTAATAGATTCTATCTCTGCTTAAGTGCTTTTTTTCTCTTGAACTGCTCCAGCACAAGTAACATAGCCGGGATTAAAATTGACTTTTTATAGTGTTTTCACAGTGTAATAACAAAACGGCTGCTTCTCATATGGTTATTGATCTTAGAAAATAAATATGAATTTTCCCCACAATATTATTCTCATTTACACTGGATGAGGATGTAACATCTACAGGCTAAGGAAACTGCAAATGTGCTAATTGCCTGCATGTCATAAATGTCGACTCCTTGCAGGAAAAATCAGTTCAGATATCTTCAACTACATATCTTGTAGTGTGTGCAGTTTACATATGGTTTAGATGTCGTAAAATTAAAGAAATGGAAATAAATTAAAATACGGGGTTTTTCAAATATTTTGTTCACAAAAGGTCAGACCATATCTTGTCACCATCACATAATTTATTGAATTCATTTGTGCTGTAAACTCGCTCTAATCGACTTTTTTAAAGACTGACAACCCGTGAATTATGTTTTCCAAAACTCTAAACCTCCCTACACCTCCACTGTGCTAAAATAAGAATTTAATCCAAACTTTCTCACTTCAACCCAAGTTCCAGAATTCCAGAGTTTACTTTCACCCCCCCCTCAATGATAAGGTCACATTAATGGACCACATGATGCTTTAGCCAATCACTGACCTCCGTGGTCACATGCTATACAGGCATGCGACTGCTGAGGCCCGAGATTGGGTGCAGCATCATGTGATCCAGGAATGTGACCTCATCAGTGAGGAACCAAAGGAGGACTGGAGCTCTAAAAGTGCCAGAACAGTGGAGATGGGGAGAGGTAAGTTTGGGTAAATTTTCTATTTTAACAGTGGGGGGGGGGGAGGGGGGACGGCCATAGGGGAAACCGGGGGACTTGCCGGCGGGCCCGGGGGGCCGGGCCGCGGGCCGGGTCGGACACCCCCAGGGGGGCCCGGTTTCCCCCCCCCGGCGGGCGCCGAGTGCCGGCGCCGCACAGGGGCCGCAATGGCGCAATGCACCGGACCCCTGTGGCAGGGGGCGAAGGGGCCCCCCCGCGCACGGCCGGGTCCTGACCCACCCTGCACCCCTCACGGCCCCCCCCCCTGCACCGCGCGGGGGCAAGCAGCAGCCGGGTGAGCATCTGGGGTTTTTGACCCCCCGCTCAGCTCCCCCGGGGGCCGGGGTCAGGCGCGCGATTTTATGCGTCTCGCGCGCCTGCTCCGCGGCCCCCCCCCCCCGGGATGAGCGGGCCGCTCCGGGCGGGCTTGAGAAAGGAGGGAAAGACATCGGTGGTAAGTCTTTAATTTTTTTAAAAAATTACGCCCCCGCCCGGCTATGTACCCCCCTGGCCCGCCTACTAATACTCCTCCCGGGTATTCCCCCGGCCCCGGGGCTAAATACCCCGGCCCCGCCCCACAATACTCCTCCTGGTATACCCCCCTTGCCCCCTAGCTATATCCCCGGCCCCTGGTACTATATCCCCCTGGCCCTGGCTAGCTATATCCCCCGGCCCTGGTAGTATATCCCCCTGGCCCCCGCCTAGCTATATACCCTGGGCCCCTGCCGGCTATATCCCCCTGGCCCCTGCCTGGCTATTCCCCCTGGCCCCCGCCTGGGTAATCCCCCCGGCCCCTGCCTGGCTATACCCCCTGGCCCCCCCCTGGGTATATCCCCTGGCCCCCGCCTGGCATATCCCCCTGGGCCCCCGCCCGGCTAATCCCCCCGGCCCCCGCCTCATAATCCCCTGGCCCTGCCTGGGTATATCCCCCCTGGCCCCTGCCT
>JAODAL010017563.1:0-77375 GCA_025379985.1 Phyllomedusa bahiana
TCCCCAAATTTTTTTGGTATCGCCCCGCAGCATAACACCTGCCCTATAAATCTGTCACGTTAATTAACCCAAACGATGAACGGCGTAAAAAAAACCTCCCAAATAAACAGTCACAGAATTGCGATTTTTGTTCATCCCACAGCATATACAACGGATTAAAAAGGGATCAAAAGCTCATATAAACACCACAGAGATGCCAATTAAACGTCGGTCCATCCCGCAAAAAAAAAAACCTTAAACAGCTCTGTATATGGAAAAATAAAAAAGTCACATGGAAAAAATGAGGATTCCAAGATGTTTGTGTGGTAATTCCACAGGGACAAGTTATTATCAGTAGACGCCAATATGGTGGTATGAACTGGTGGAAGAAGAAAAGTGAAGAACCATTTCTTCGGTCATAGAGGACATCCCCTGTGAGTCACTCAATGTAACTTCGCTGTAATCACTCATATGTCTGTAAAGCCTGAGTACAACTGGTAGCTACCACTATATGGGCACTTGGGCCAAAATATTGGTAGTAGTATAATTGTTTAAATTCAGGACCAGTATAAGGGTATGTTCACACGGTGTCTTGCATCCGTGTGAACATACGCTTTTGTGATGCGTCTTTGGGTCCGTCTGAAAAAGTTATGGCTATCAGACGACAACGATGCATAAATATTGTAGGTTTTTTTAGTCAATTCAAGTCCCCAAAAATGTGAATAAAAAGTGATCATAAGTCACATGGAAAAAATGAGGATTCCAAGATGTTTGTGTGGTTAATTCCACAGGGACAAGTTTTTGCCAGTAGACGTCAATTTGGTGGTGTGAACCGGTGGACGAAGAAAAGTGAAGAACCATTTATTCGGTCATAGAGGACATCCTCTGTGAGTCACTCAATGTAACTTCGCTGTAATCACTCATATGTCTGTAAAGCCTGAGTACAACTGGTAGCTACCACTATATGGGCACTTGGGCCAACATATTGGTAGGTGTATCATTGTTTAAATTCAGGACCAGTATAAGGGTATGTTTACACGGCGTCTTGTGTCGGTAAATGACATGCAATTCTGTGATCGCATCCGCAAGACGGACCCGACAGGCGCGATGCAAACACGCAGCGGCGATCTCTCATGTGAACGACGCTGCGTGTCTGTCATTGCCGGCAGTGATAAACTCACTGCTAATTGTTAGATGCGTCTCTGGGTCCGTTCAGACGGACCCAGAGACGCATCAGAAAAGCGGATGCTCACACGGCCACAAGGTGCCGTGTGAACATACCCTTATGGTACAGATGTAGCAGAGCTTAGCTTGTCCATCATATTGCAGCTGTCTGTGTTATCTAGGGTTATCTGTAAATAAACGCCATTACAAAACATCAGAACATTTTGTTCCCCGATATCATGATGCATTATCTGACAAGTTAATCTTTGTTACATCAGTATTATTCAATCCCTGTGTGGTGGTGGTATCTGGTCATGATGTATTATTTGCTATTTGTATCATTGATAGTATTGGTCTTGATAGACTGGTTTGTGCATTAAGAGTATGGCGATGATATTTGCTGCTTGCATAGCGATATTATGTGGTTAATGCATGACCATTATTTAGAGGCGTCATCTATAGAAAATTGTTTTTATAGCTATTTGTATGGATTTTTTTTACCCACAATAACACCTTGCCCCAGTCCTGACTCAGGTATCTAATCACGTGTGCAGCGTGTGACGTTACTGAAGGAGTAGAACGGCAAGAGTAGCAAACCGCCTGTGTTAGCACTGTAGTACGAGTAATAGGTGAGACAGGGGAATGGGTGTGCCTGTGTGAGAGGGGCCTAATTGTATTTTACCCGGGTTCTAAAAGGAAATCTTGGTCTTTTACTTAGGTGATTCACCATACCATTGTTAAAACAATTTGAATTCTAAAATGTTCAGAAAAAGAAAGATTGATGCCGAAGGAAGGCTATTTCATAAAAGATGGGAAAGTGAATACATGTTTGTGTTACAAGGAGAAAAACCAGCATGTCTTTTGTGTTATGAGACGGTGTCAGTGCTAAAGGAGTACAATCTACGTCGGCATTTTGAGACCAAACATGGAACTAAATATGCTAAATTTAGCCTTCAAGAAAAGCAACAATTGGTGCAAGAATTAAAAGGCAGACTGCAATCGCAGCAGAATTTGTTCATCACAGCTGTAGCCAAAAATGATGCAGCAGTGAAAGCTAGCTAAAGAAATTGCTCGAGCTTCAAAATGTTTTTCAGAGGGTGTATTTTTGAAGCGGTGCATGCTAAAAGTGTGTGAGCAGGTATGTCCTGATCAAATAAAGACTTTTAAAAATATCAGTTTGTCAAGAAACACCATCACAAACCGTGTCATAGAACTAGCAAAAAATCTGACAACACAGCTGGCTGAGGAGGCGCGCAGTTACTTGGCGTTTTCACTAGCTGTTGATGAAAGCACAGACAACACAGATACAGCTCATCTATCCATCTTTATAAGAGGTGTGAAAGCGGACTTTTCTGTCACTGAGGAACCTTTAGATGTAATTGTCATGCATGGGACAGTAACAGGGAAGGATATTTTTGATGTGGTTGAGAAGTAGTGATGAGCGATCGTCATCGGGTCGATAGTCGATATTGGCAATTATCAAGACGATTTCCGATAGTCGATAATAGATTATCGCCGATGACCATTAAAGTCTATGGGGAGAGGAACAAACCTTCATTCTTACACAAACAGGCTGATGAAGCTGGAATTAACATCCACAAACAGTCAAATGGATACGTGCTACATCTTAGGCAACACACATAGGTATAAAAGTCACAGAAAAAAACTCACAGACCATTCACTATCCCTGTCTTGTCCCCACAGCATGACCCTTAAAATCTGCATGACCCACAAATTAAAAAGTGCCAGAAGGCAGTATTATTTGAACCATCATTTTACTTGAACTGGACATTGATTATCCCTGTCCTGGAATGCAGCATGACCCTTAAACCTATCTGACCCACAGATTAAAAAGTGCCAGAAGAAGGAGTCTTTGAACCACCATTTTAGATGAATTGGACATTGACTATACCTGTCCTGGACCGCAGTATGACCATTAAACCTGTCTAACCCACAGATTAAAAAGTCCCGGGGAAAAGGAGTCTTTGAACCACCATTTTAGTTGAACTGGACATTGACTATACCTGTCCCTGGACCCAGTATGAACTTTAAAACCTGTCTGACCCCCAGATTAAAAAGTGCCGGAAAAGGAGTTTGAACCACCATTTTAGTTGAACTGGACATTGACTATACCTTTTCTGTACCACAGTATGACCATTAAACCTGCTGACCCCAAATAAAAAGTCCCGAAAAAAGGAGTTTTTAACCACCATTTTAGTTGAACTGGACTTTAACTATACCTTTTCTGTACCCAGTATGACCATTAAACCTGTCTGACCCACAGATTAAAAAGTGCCGGAAAAGGAAGTCTTTGAACCACCATTTTAGTTGAACTGGACTTTTGACTATACCTGTCCTGGACCGCGTATGACCATTAAACCTGTCTGACCCACAGATTAAAAGTGCCAAAAAAAAGGAGTCTTTAACCACCATTTTAGTTGAATTGGACATTGACTATCCCTGTTCTATACCACAGTATGACCAATTAAACCTGTCTGACCCCAGATTAAAAAGTGCCGAAAAAGGAGTCTTAACCACCATTTTGTTGAACTGGACATTGACAAATACCTGTTCCTACCCAGTATGAACCATTAAACCTGTCTGACCCACAGATTAAAAAGTGCCGGAAAAAGGAGTCTTTGAACCACCATTTTTAGTTTGAACTGGACATTGACTATACCTTTTCTGCCACAGATGAGCCTTAAACCTGATAACCCCCAATTAAAAAGTCCCGGAAAAAGGAGTTTTTCAACCACCCATTTTGTTAAACTGGACTTTTGACTAATCCCTGTCTGGACCCAGAAAGACCATTAAAAACCTGTGTGACCCACAGTTAAAAAGTCCCCAGAAAAAAGGAGTCTTTCAACCACCATTTTAGTTGAAATGGACATTAAACTATACCTGTTTAATCCCACATATGCTTAAATCTTCCTGACCCCCTTTAAATGGGGAAAAATTTCAACCACATTTTTTTACATGCCAGTTTTTTAAAGTAGATTTAAATGTCTAAACCCCCAAAAATTTTTAAAAAAAGACCCCATGGCCCTTTTTTTTAAAGACAAATGTCTGTTAGAAACAAAATTTTTAAATAACCTGTGTATAGCTTCATTTCACAGCAACATCCCCCAAAAATTAAAAAAAATGACCCTGAGCCACTTTTGACAATTGTGAAGAACAAATGTCCCGTTAGAAACAACATTTTTAAGAATAGGACCTGTAGTATAGCTGCATTTCACAGCAACATGCCCCCAAAAATTCAAACTTGACCCTTGAGCCACTTTTAAACAATTGTGAAGAACAAATGTCTGTTAAAAACAAATTTTTAGAATAGGACCTGTAGTATAGCTTGCATTTCACAGCAAAATGCCCCCAAAAATCAAAACATGACCCGTGAGCCACTTTTGACAATTGTGAAGAACAAAGTCTAAATAGAAACAACATTTTATTTAATAATAGGACCTGCAGTATTGCTGCTTTTTCAAACAACATGACCCAAAAAATTATAAAAATAAACTTCTCAGCCACTGTTAAAAATTGTGAGGGAAAAATGCCATTTTGAAGCCACATTTCTGTTCCAAAGGAACATGATTTATAGCTGAAATGTCACAGCAACATGACCCCCAAAAATTATAATATGACTTCTCAGCCACTATTAAAAATTGTATGGAAAAATTTGCCACTTAGAAGCCACATTTCTTTTTCCAAAGACCCAAATTATAGCTGTATCTCACAGCAACATGACCTCAAAACCATTGACAATGCAAAAAATTTTTAAAGATAAAGTGAGTAAATGGAATACAGTTTTGTCATGAAACCTTGGTGTTTTTTTACAGTCTCCACATCGGCAAACCAGCAAAATGATCTTTCGGAACTGAGAATAAAAATTGCAGTAAGAATTGATCATTTTAAAAAACTTTTTTCAAGGGACCATTTCTGTTTGAAGAGGAATGTGAAGTAGACCGGCAACTAATGGGTGACCTCGGCAAAAAAATTGGGCCACAACATCATCAAGATCCATGCCTGATTCATCTTGATGAAAGTCAAACGATCCACATTATCTGTGGAAAGCCGGATGCGTTTGTCTGTAATGACTCCTCCAGCTGTGCTGAAGGTCCTCAGATATGACCTGGCTGCTGGCAGGAAAAACACCTCTATGCTGGCGAGCGGGGCTCGGGCCATTCATCCCATTTTGGATACCCATAATCAATTGGGTCCGGAAACACACCCAAAAAACATCGGTGTTGAGACGCAGATAGTCGTGCACCATGATCTTAAGCTGGTCTCTGTGTGTTGTATGTGTGCCCTGCTTACATTGCGTTGGTGAGGTGGTAAATAAAGATTGCCAGGGGTCACCCCATTAGGCTTCTCCCCAACATTGCCTGCTGCTGCTGCTGCCGTACGGCTACTTGACACTCTACTGCTGTCACGTCGCTGATGTTGTTCCACCGTGACATTTGAAGAACTTGAAGCAGACGAAACAGATTCTCCAGTTTGATCAATCAGCAAGGTCTCCATTTTCCCTCATTTTTCTCTCTATTTGGGTGGGTGGAAGGAAAGTGCTGAGTTTTGTTTTGTACCGGGATCCAGGAGGGTGGCCCCCCCAGTAACTGTTTTTCATTTTGATGGCCTTTAAACGAGGATCATGTTGGAGGAAATGGACATCCAAGCACTCATGTGAAAAGATGGAGCCTTGATTTCCCAAGCCCCCGGTCGAGGGGCACTAGCAAACTGATCTTCCTCATCTTCCTCCTCCGCCTCAAATTCGCGCCAACCTCTTTCCAAGGCAGGGACGTCGGTAACTTCGGTGTCTAGGAATTCCTCCTCCTCCTCCTCCGCTTCCTCCGGCATAGCTTCAACACAGACCTGACTTGCCTCAGATGATGCACCCTGAGAGCTGATGCACCGTTTTGCACTAGCCCTGGACCCCGAACCACTGCCTAATGAAGAACGATAAATTTGTGGAACTGTCGGGCCTTGTGGATTCAACGGAGAGAAAGGCTCCGTGTCCGCATCTGTGTCCGTCTCCTCCTCCGTCACTGGCGGGAACTGATGTTTCAGAGTGTCCAATGATCGTTCCAGAACTAAGATCACCACAATGCTCATGCTGACAAGGGCATTGTCCGCACTGACCATTTTGTGGCTTCTCAAAACTGGCAAGGATGGTGCAGAGCATCTTTCAAACCCGCCTCCACTCTCAGTTGGGTCAACACCCCGAGGTCCGCAACCGCTGCTTGTCAGGCCATGTGTCACTTCATACTGCGTAATGGCATTGCGCTGCTGCCCACAATCGCTGGAGCATTTGGAGGGGGAATTCCCGTGTTGCCACGTCAACAATTAGACGGTTGACGGGGAGGCCGAGCTGACGCTGAAACCAGCCAGAGCGGACGAAGCAGGGTGCGAACGGCGGAAGGGCGAACTTTAGACCTCGAGCCTTCCTCAGCAGGCAGTCCAGACCCGGGTAGCGCTTTAGAAATTTCTGGACGACAAGGTTCATGAACATGTGCCAGGCAAGGGATGTGCTCCAGCATACCGATCTTAAGGGCGGCCAGCAGATTTTGACCGTTATCGCACACCACCTTGCCTGGCACCTTGTGTGGACGGTCTCCAAGACAGATTAATTTCAACACGGCCTGGTTTCTCTGGGCATGTGATGCCACCAGAGGACCTTGGCGGAAAGAACCCTGCACCATCCCTGCGGTTTTGAAGAGCGTGCGCCGAGCCTGAGAGCCACCGTCACCACCAGAGACATCCACCCAGCTCCCCCTAGTGAGCTGTCACAGAGTATAATAGCGGCTTTGCCGTGTTTCCCTAGTCCATGTGTCGGGGGGGTCAGATGGACTTTTCCGGGACACAGATGCAGACAACGCGCTTTGAAATTTTAGATGACACGTGGCTGGCCAGGGCAGGGACGGCTTTCTGGCAAAAAAATGCCTGCTCAGCATCGGTTTTGGGGGCCCAGGCAAGGGCCATGATGTGACGGAACCCATGGTGTGTCCACCAGAAGGAAAGGCAAAAATTTCCAAGGCCAAAAGCCGGCAATGCCGACATTCAGGCTTTTGTCTTTGGGATGTGTTGGGTTAAAGTGTTTCCTCTGCTTCCCAAACCTGGAAGACAGAAGGCTGGCTGCTAGACTGGCCGCTGTACGGCATGCAGGTCATCAAAACTGGTGGAAAGGAGAATGGGTTTAGGATGGGTTCTCTGGTGGTGCGGGTGGTACTCGGGCGACGGTGGAGCTGGAGCGGAGGCTGATCCCTAAACATGACTCTGAGAGACATGGGCAGCTGAGGAACGCTTGGTGGTGGCGGGGGGAGGAGGCGAGACAGAGGGTGTGACATTTGTTTGGAAACCCGGGCATCGGTTGGCCTTTTTTGGCCAAGTTGTTCCCTCCATTTCAACTCATGCATTCGCTGCATGTGACTAAAACTTGTTTGGGTGGTTAAACACCTAAGATTCTTGCCTCTACTGATGCGTTTACGGCAAAGGTAGCATATGACATCGCTGGGTGAATCAGAGGCTTGCACGAAAAAAGGCCCAGGCTTGAGAGGTCCTGGACCTTTTCGACAGCGAGGAGCAGTGTTTCCGCTGATCGTGGCTGGCAGAATCATCTCAGCGGACGTCTGCGACCGCCCTCTCCCTTTTTTGAGGCGGGACCCGTACTGACACTACCCCATCGTCTTTCTCCTCGTCCAATGATGAAGCGCTCGCAAGCAAATTCTGTTGAAAAGACCATCATCAACACAGATGAATTGGTCGTCCTGACATTCAGCATCCAGGAGCTGTGGTCTACAAGCAACAGGCACTGCAAGGCGTTGCCGGCCGCCTGGGATTTTTGCCGATTGACCGGCTTCCTTCTCCTTCTCTGATGGCATCAGTAACTGGGCATCAGAGCAGACAAAATCATCCTCTTTGGCCTCTTGATCTTTTAACATGCCTTCTGACCCCAACCGGGATTTTTTCATCAAAGAGGTCTTCAGAAAATGGGTTACCACAGTGGTGGGTACAAACAGTTGACATTTTGGGCTGCCTTCCTTCTGTTATGTGGACGGGTGCTGATGACGACATTTGTGGCCGTGACTGGGAGGACGAGGAGGTAAGACTGCTGGATGCAAGTTGCATTAACCACTGAAGAACAGACTGGTGACGCTGTTCGTTACTGAGATTCATAGGGCCCTGACCCAGTGATGACAGGCCTGACGGTCCTGCAACCGACGATCCGCTGGCATGCGTGTTGTCGCCAGCATTGGAAGGAGCACCTTCTCTCGTACCTCTACCACCATGTCCTACACTCCTCTTTGCTCGCTTACCACCTTCATTTCGCTCCATGTTCAGAAAGATAAAAATGTAAGAAAGTATGGAAGAGTTTTTGACAGTCTCTTATTGAAAGACGGCAAATCACAGCTATTCTTAAATCCCTCTAATTTCTAACAGCCAACTAGGATTAAAAACTGAAAATGTTTCTAGCGAATACCTGTGAAATGCGGTCTGGTGGAAGAACCGTAAGACAAAATCAACAGTGTTCTTCCTTCAGTCCCAGGGATTTACAACTGCCCAGTAGCACTAGGAACTACAAGTGCGCTATCTGCGCCAAACTGAGATTCAATGAGTGCAAAAAACTATTCAAAAGTTACACGGATGAGAAATTGCGTTTTTTGCAGCAATGACAAACGAGAACAGTTGCTAGAAAATTTTTATATAAGAATTGTCGTACAACGTGGCTATTTCATATATCTAAAAAATATCAGTGGCACACTAAAGACTAAATAAAACCTCAAGGTATATGAAAAACCTGGGACTCTTAGTTTACAGTATTTGATCAAAGATTGTATTAAGCTCACCTCCCAAAACGTCAAGGGATCCCCGAGCAGGTGATCCCTACACTAAATTTTAACCTCCTCACTAGGCGTCAATCCAGACTGCAATTTCAGGGAATGGTAGGAACCACCAAACTGGGGCATCCTGCACTTGGTTAAAAAGAGGCAGCTGTGTGCAGCAAGCCAATGAATTACCAATCTCAAATGAACTACAAAACATACTGAAGCTGTGCACATCTAAAATATATTCTGAAAAACGTAAGCATAGGTGCACACTAAAAAGGCAATAGCATATATCTAACAAATATCAGTGGCACACTAAAGACTAAATAAAACCTCAAGGGATATGAAAAAACCTGGGACTCTTAGTTTACAGTATTTGATCAAAGATTGTTATTAAGCTCACCTCCCAAAACGTCAAGGGGATCCCAGAGCAGGTGAGTCCCTACACTAAATATACTTCCTCACTAGGCGTCAATCCAGACTGCAATCATTGCATGCGAATGTAGGAAACCCCAACGTGAGTTCATTCCTAGCCACATGGTTAAAACAAGAGGCACGCTGTGTGCAGCAAGCGCAATGAGATTTATCCAATTCTCCTAATGAACTACAAAACATTACTGAAGCTGTGCTCTATCTAAAATAATATTCTGAAAAACGTAAACATAGGTGCACACACTAAAAACAAAAGAGCAACTTCTATCTATATATCTAACACTATCAGTGCAAAACACTAAAGACTAAACACTATTAACACACCCTCAAGGTATTAATGAAAAACTGGGACTCTTAGTTTACAGTATTTGATACAAAGATAGTATTAAGCTCACCTCATCCAAAACGTCAAGGGGATCCCAGTCTGCAGATATGAGATACCTATCTCTCTCAAATAATATCATCCATCACACTAAGGGCCGTTCAATCACAGACTGCAAGGTTCAGGGAATTGGATAGGAAACCACCAACTGGGTCATCCTGCACGGTTAAAAAGAAGGCAGCTGTATGCCAGCAAGCCAATGAATTACCAATCTCAAATGAACTACAAAACATACTGAATCAGTTGCACATCTAAAATATATTCTAGAAAACGTAGCATAGGTATGCACCACTAAAAAGGGGTCAATAGCCATATATCTATCAGAAATATACAGTGGCACACTAAAGACTAAATAAAACCCAATGTATAAACTGAAAAACCTGGGACTCTTTAGTTTGCAGTATTTGAACAAAGATAGTATTAAGCTCACCCTCCCAAAACGTCAATGGGATCCCAGAGCAGTGAGTTCCCTACACTCAATATCTTCTTTCCCTTCACTAGGCGAAACATCACTAGAGGCCGCACCGCTGGCAATACAGCTATTTAAATAACTATTTCTGATGACGTAACAACATAGGGTGTTATTGTATAGCAACAATGAAAATACACAACAGTAACTACAAAATTTCTAAAAAAAAAACAAAGATATATAGACACGAGGCGGAGGGGGGGGGGGGGGGGGGGGGGGGGGGGGGGGGGGGGGGGAAAAAACACAACACAAAAACACACACAACAAACACATTAGATAACAAAATATTCAAATCTTAAATACAACACAGGTGCTCTTGAAGCAAACACACTTGGCTGGGCACTAAGTAAAAAAAACACACGCTATTTGAAATGCAATATGTAGATAATAAAATGGTGGGGTTTGCACTATGAAATACACCTGCTATTACTAGCACATTGTACTTGTATGGTAATATAAGTTACACAGATGAGGGACCATTCAACAAAACTGAGCTGCATCCAAAGTGAACAAAACACAGTAATTAAGATCGTCGTACACAGCGATAAAAATGTGTTGTTTATTGAGGCACCTGCGATGCCGTTACAACCACCAATTACTAGCAAATTATCATGATTATAGGTGTAAAATCCGTCACAAGTTCAGTGCGTCTTTGAACTCAAACAAAATGACCTGCGCCAAAGTGATCAAAACATAATTTCACTATTGTGTTCTAGAGGCGATAATAAAAAAACGTGGTTTTTTATGCACCTATGAAATACACCCTTTACGTGTGTGACTTCAAGATAAGTTCTGTATCCTATTGCTAAGTACAAGTGGGTTCTTTGAAACAAAACTGATCTGCCCATAGTGAAAAAAAAAACGAATTAAATTGTTACAAGATAATAATAGGTGTTTTATGCAGCTTATGAAATACAACACCAATTACTAGCAAATTTCACTGTATATTGGTAAATAACCGTACAACAAGGATGGGTCTTTGAAAACAAAAATGCCTGTGCCAAATTGAAACAAACACGTAAATTGAAATAGTGTACCGGAATAATACAAAACTTGATTTTGCCCCTATGAAATACACCTTGATGACTAGAAAAGTTCTGTATCCTATTGTAAGTACAAAATGGGTCCTTTGAACACAAAACTGTAGCTGCGCCAAAGTGAAAAAATAACCAATTAAATCGAGTACACAGATAATAGTACTTGTTTTTGCACCTTTGAATACAACACCAATACTTATCAAATTTCTGTATGGTACTAACCGTACAAGATGGGTCTTTGAACAAAATGGCCTGTGCCAAAGTGAACGGGCTAAACCCTAATTAAATTGTGGTACGGATAATAAAACGTGAGGTATTTTAGCACCCATGAAATAACCTCCGGTGATAGAAAAGTTCTGTACTCCTATTGTATAGTACAAACATGGTCTTTAGATCAAAACACCTGAGGCGCGCCATCAAGTGATAAAAACCTAACAACCGTACATTACAATCCGTGTACAGATAATAATAAGTGTATGGTTTGCACCTATGAAATACAAACACCAATTACTAGCAAATTTTCTGTATGGTAATATCCGTATAAGATGGGTCTTTTAACAAAAATGGCCTGCGCCAAAAGTGAACTAAACCTAATTAAATGTGTACGTACAATGCGCAACCTGAGTTTTTTTTGCACCTATAAATACACCTTGCGGTTGACTAGACAGACTTCATGTATCCTATTTGTTAAGTACAAAAAAGGGTCTTTTGAACAAAACTGAGTCTGCGCGCCAAAGTGAAAAAAACCTAATTAAAATTGTTATGTAGCAGATATATAAAAGGTGAGTATTTCCCTATCAAATACACCTGCAGCTTACTACGACAAGATCTGTATCCAATATAAGTACAGGCTGCAACACAAAAATATAACAGCTAATATTTCAGCAAAAACTGCCAAAAACTGTTAATAAACAGCAATTTCAATACAGGGTCACACAAGAGAGTCTGGCCTGCACAACTTACATCGCACATCCTTATCCTTTCAAAGCCTGCCCAGCCCTGTCTGTCTGTGCTCTTCGCGGAATCCGCAACATACCCCCGCCAACCCCCAACCTCTCCCCTATTGTCCTGTACAGACGCTACACACATGCTTATTTAAAACGCTCAGACCTAACTACACAAATAACACACACGAAAATTCTCTATGCTACCTAAGTCTAATAAAATATGTCACAGTTCTAATATCATATGGTTGTCTGTGTGAACACAACTGAGAACTGTTCGCATGAGGCTATTATGAGAGTAGACTAGTCACAGCGGCGATCTTGCTCTTATGCCTGTGAACACACTGTATAGCTGAACAGGAAGGGCTGTTCTTTGTAAAACGAGGTCCATGTGATTATCTCCAGCAAATTCACAACCATACACATCCCAAGTCATGACGTCGCACACGGTCCACAGCTCCAAACGCCTTGCTCTAGATCTCTAAGCTGATTGCTGCAGAGCCTGCCAAAATGACACAGGAAGCCGCCTGAAAATGGTGCGATATTAAATAGATTATGCGCAGATTTTCACCTAAATTATCGCGCGATCAAAAATTACCGATCAACATAAAACAACTCTGTTAGCCGAGAATTCATCAACTTTGACTCGATAATATCGCTCAAACAACTCTATTGCAAAGTCTAATGAATATTCAGCAAACAACTTAGCCCTAGGCGCGAAGCTGGTAGGACTAACTAACAAGCACAGGTTGCAAACCGCCGCGATGTGTGGAGAAAAAGACACAGCTTGGTGGGGCTTATGAAACAGAGAAGTTGCCAAAAAAGTAACTGCATTTACACCACCTCTTAGTTAGCAATATCATTTGGCATTACCATGTCCTCGTGACATCTCTAGTGTGGAAAGGTTTCTGGAACTGAATTAACATTATGACCACAAGTTGTGAAAACCTGTAAACTTCATCTCGGCGAGCCAACGTAGCCTGAATCACCGCCATTGTTCAAGGTGTTTTTTTCGCGCGCAGGAACGTTGACTCGCAGGCATGAAGAGATCGTGCCATACACAGATCCAAGTCTCTAAGATGGCTGACAGCAGGGAGATCGCAGTGCGCATGAAACAATTTCTTTTTGAGAAACTTCTAGAGAAGAAATCGCACTTTTATGCAAATTAAAGAAAAACCCTGGCCTTGAGCTCTCAGGATCCTAAAACTTATGCCGCTGTGTGATTTTTCCTATCTTAAGTACATAACCGAGCATCTTGCCCCGCTAGATAATCAGAAGCTGCAGATGCGAACAGTAACAAATCATCACAGCAAATGGTCCGATGTCCATGATTGCGCAGCTTTCCACGTAAACTTCACGCTTTGGAGAGTTCCCAAGTAGGAAAAGAAGATCTTGCCCACTTTCCATGCTTGCCAGATAATATCAAGCCCTCACAGTCTTCCTGGTTCTTTTCACTTTCTAGCATATCAATATCTACCAAAACTTGAGCAGGTATGAATTGAGTTGAATTTGATTGGCGCTTCTCGAGAACTACAGAAAACACACTCAAAAAGCTTTGCCATCTTTGCCATCCCCTGTTACAGCTGATTTAACAGTGCAACCCCACAGCCTCCAGATGGAGTTCATTGGATATTCAAAGCGATAGTGGCCTGAGAGCAAAAATTTTAGGACTAACAATTGAGGGACTACAACTCATCTACTACTGCCGCTCATGCTTTTACTGCCTAAGCTACAAACTTCAACGCAGCCCGTATTTATCAATGTTTGGGAGCACCTATCTCTGCGAACACATGTTTTCAAGACTATATCTCAACAAGACTAAGCACAGATCACTTATTACCGATGACCACCTCCATGCCGTTTTACAGATTGCTACAGCACAAGACCTGAAACCAGACATAAAAACACTGACCTCAGGAAAACGGTGTCAGACATCCAGCCAGAAAACAAAATAGGTAAGCCTAAAATGGGCTTTTCAATACCTTTTTAATTGTTATACTGGTATTTTGCTTAATTTTGGTTATAATTTAAAGAACATGATCAATGATTGACGATAGTAATGTAGCATGCCATTATCTTAGATACAATATGTCTTTCCTGCAGGGCTGTGGAGTCGGAGTCGGTGCCTATTTTGCAGGAGTCGGAGTCGTCATAAAATGGACCGACTCCCAAAATATATAATAATTTGTCCAGTCTAGTTCCATGCAGTGCAAAGCGAGCAAGAGGAATTGGGTCCGGCAGTATGAACTGCTTCCATATCTCACCTAATCAACATGAGGAGTGAAATTGGAGACAGGAGCAGCAAAGCGCGCTGTCCCAGGGGGGTAAAAGATTCCGCTCCCATTGCTCAAACAGATTTTCACCAAACATTTTTCACCTTCTTTCAAAGAAGAAAAGAGTTCCAAACCCATTCCATCAAAACTGACTGTGCTAGAGGCAATATGCTTATAACCACTGCCATTGTTAAGATGTTTTCCCCTGTGGTCACCCGCTTTGCCCCAACCCAAGTTAGTGTAGAGAGGCCTCGTTCTCTATCCAGTAAATAATGAGCATCAGATGTGAGGTCACTGTATGCATGGATCCTGATGAGGCAACACTAGTATTTCCTCCAGAACCAAATTCAGAGTACTCCACTAATTTTCCTCGCGCATGGTTTTTGCATATTTACAATTTTTTTGTGTTCTAAAGTCATAACCAATAACATATATTTGTTACACTGTAGAACAATAAAAACTGTGCTAACAGACGTTCTTGAACGTGTTTGAGACTTTCAGGCTCAATATCTCACCACATCCAGGACTACAGCTTTGTACATGAAGGCTACACAAATTTTATATTACAGTTAACTTACGTCTTTTATACAAAATTTGACTTTTTCTTTCAATATTTAGCCATCTGTTAGGCTGCAGATTCTTTCCTGTAACTGCAATTGTTACTGTTTTGCTCCTAAAAATCAAAAATGTAACGATTCTCACTTATTATCATCTTAGTTAGTGACTTTGAGGAAATCCACCTTGGTTTTCCATACTCGCCTGAACCTTTTGGGCTCTCGGATCCTTCAAGCATGTCATTGACCAAAAATCTGACGCCAGGGCTCTTCTTACACATTTGTGAATACTCTACTAGCAGCTTTTTCCTTCTCAACTCTCACCCACAACTGTTCAAAAGATCAAAACATTGTTACCTTTTGCTTGTCAGTATCTGTCTACTAAATAGCTTCGAACATTAAAGTACCATAAGGTATAAACAGCCTGAATGTTTACCATCTTTACCTACAGTAAAGTTATCACTTAAACATGCGCCATGTATGAGGGGTGTCAGGAGTCGGAGGTTTGGGGAAATTGAGAGAGTCGGCCTTTCGGCTTTGCCGACTCCCACAAGCCCCTGCTTTGAGCCAGGCTGCCCCTCAAAGAACTAATATCTATAAGCATTCATACGGTATAAACGTGACCTACTTCTTAAGAGGTTATGTCACTGTTAAGGTGATGTCATATTATACAGTTTTCTACAATTATGTCGGCCCTTTAAGGTCCAACCATGAGGCTGATGTGGGACCCCTGAAAAATCTCGAGTTTGACACCCCTGCCCTAGCCTTGATCGCACCGGATAATGGGTTGCATTCGGTTTTTTGTGAGATGTTCATGTCTCGGCAGAACAGTGATGGTGGGATTCGCAGGAAAGGCAATTATTGTTTCGAGGTCCAGAAGTTTCAGGGCATGGCTGTAGATCTGTGCGAAGGCAGAGTTAATGGAGGCCTGAAATCATGTTATCTCTTTGTCCAAATATGGTGTCATTAGGCCGGAAACCTCCTGTGGCCATGGAGAATTGCCCGTTCATTATCTATATTGAGAATTGAGGACTGGCAGAGTAGAGAGGTTTCGTGGTGTGATGTCGTCACAGAGGCTGAGACGAATTTGTTATTGCGCTCTTGCGGCTGAGGACTTGGGGAGATAGAATGTGACATTGCTTGTCTTTCAGTGTATGACCTCTGGTCTTACAGAGGACGATGATTATGGGAGCTTTCTAGTGAAGTTGTATTTGTCCTGTGTGAGCGTGCGGTTAAGAGTTACCTTAAGAATTTGTCCTATTATGATGGGAGGAGAGAGAGAAGGGCAGCGATAAGGTTTGCTAGGCACTCGGCCCCTCCGTGGTTGATGTTCGCTACGTCATACGGGAAGGTAACCGAAGAGAGAAATCAATAATGATGAGTTATGATGTCCAAGAGTTTGCTCTCAGACTGGTGTGAGTAGGGAGTGGATGCAGTGGAGAATATGTCCACAAGATGTTGCTATTATATAGGAAATTAGTCTGAGTCTAAGTACCTATGTAGAGCAGGGATGCCCAGAACTTCCACTAGGTGGCACTGTGGATCAGCAGATATGCCTTGGAGTGGATTCAACGCGCTGTAATTTACCCAACTTTGCAGTACTATTATACCGGAGAAAGGTGAAGTGCCAAAAGTACCTGTGAGGCGAGAAATAGTGGCCCGCCCAGCCGCTTCCAAAGAGGGCCTGTTGGTGTGGTGGGCAGTCACTTTGTTTATAATCTCTTTTGTGAGCCTCTACTATACAACCTGTGGTGAGATGGTGTGAGCGCCCTAAGATGGCTGTCCTTGCCTCGCCAAACAATTCTATGTCCGAGGGGAGCAAAGGTGGGCGATCTAAATGTTCAATTTAGCGTTTTCTTGCAGGGTGGGGTTTACTGGGCGCAGTGGAGTACACCCACTGTCGCTCTCAACTTAGAATGTCTTTTAACGTTGAGACACCCAAGTGTCTGTGAGTTTGAATCTTGGCAATGAGGGACGCGTTCCCGCCTAAAGTTGTAGTGAAGAATCAGGAAGGGCGGAAAGACACCACCCGGCAGGCCTGTTCTGCTTTTCCTTCAGGGGGGTTACACTGTTATAGGTGTCAGTCGGGATCGTCGGGAGGCTAATCCAGTGGGGGTTAGTGTTATCCGTCCACAATAAGTGGCAATCGCTGACTTTAACTATGCGGCCACTCGATGGAAGGGTGCAGGGCGCACTGTGTCCAATGCACGGCTTGCCGGTTCCCGCCACCAAAGACGTCGGCTACTGAGAGATGGGGTAGAGAGGAGTGGCTAGAGCCCATGTGCAGCGGACCAGATCTGGAGTTATTGCCTCCCTACCCTGAATCGGTCCCCAGTGACGCAGTCTCGCTGATCGCGGTGTGATCTCGACCGCTCTCCAGCCGCGCAAAGCACTTGCGTGTCGCATCTCTGGTGTCCCGGCAGTCTGACGCGGGCTGGTGCATTTGGCCCATGGTTAACAGGCAGTCTCGCTGTTGGAGAGCAGAGCTGGGTGACAGTGCCTCAGCCAGCATATAAAGCCTCTTCAGTTAACCTCGGGAGAAGAGGCTGCGGTCCCGCCGTGGTCTGTACCGGCCGTCGCGGGCAATGCGAATGAGACGCTCCCGCTGACTTTCTCCCTCTGCAGGCGGTTCTGGCGAGGAAACGGAAGTCACAGTTAGGCTCCGACCCGCCGGGGTGGTCTGGAGGAGCTTCCGCACCGGCTACAGTCCAAGTCCCTGGTGGTAAGGGAGTCTACTGGTGCCTCATAATTGAGAGCCAGGATGGACGAGATGGGACCGTGCAGAATTTCGTGCCAAGGGAGTGAAGCTCATGTAAAATGCCGCCACCATTGGTAGTCCCGCCCCCGGAAGTCCGGAGGGGCTGTTTTTTTTTTTTTTATAACAATGTTTTTTTTATTGAAAACACAGATACAGCACATATACGGCAAGTACAAATTAAGATCAGTATCATAGTTTTAGACAATATTAAACAATACAGTGTCTTTAAAAGCAAAATAGATGTGAAACTACAGATTAAAGGTGAAATGTGTCCTCTCTGTGATCTCCACTACATTTTCAGTCTTTTTCAATCCTTTCGATCAGATTTGAATTGAATATTTATAACCAACAAACCAAAACATCCAACATGTTTGCAACACCTTCCACCCCCCCTCTAAATTGCAAATACTAGTTGCTAACCTCCCACAGCAAAACTTCTCCGTCAGAAGTAAGAGAATATCTAAAGGGAGAGATAAAATTCCAGATCGTCCAGCCTTACAAGTTCCTGTAATAAGAGTGTTTCCACTTCCTTTATGAACCCACCTGTCATCTGCTCCCTATTGCGCTCGCCTCCAACTTTTCAAGAAACAACAATTGTTCATATTTATTTAAAAATTCCGCTACTCTGGGGACCTTTTCCCAGCAATTCTGAGAATAACGGTTTGGGTGCCAGCAAAGCAAAGTACACCTTTTTTTTCCCAATTAATCTATCCTCGTCTTCTTCCCTCACCTTTGGCTGCACTATATACTAAGAATGCAGCTTTGGGATCCAGTCCCCTTTTAAATCCATATCTCCCATGAATTCTACCTTTTTTCCCCCATAGTTCCTGAATACCTGGACAGCCCCATAGAAAACCCGCAACAAATTTGCTTTCTGCAGGCGCTTTTTTGGGCATCTTTAAGGTATTCACCCCAGGGCTGTTTCCCCAAAGGGGATTTTTAAAAGCAAAATTGTTTGTGAACTTTTTTTGAATTGGTTTCTCCCCCAACACCTCGCTTACGTACCTTTCTAACCATTTCCAGAACTTTAAAATTTTATCCGAAATCCGTGTCTTTTACTCGATTTCCCCACTTGGCGAAAGCAGTCATTGCCGTCCTCCTCGTCACCATGCAAAAAAAGATGGTAAACTTGGGACAATGTGCACACTGTCCTCCTTCTCATCAAGGTTGAAACTTTTTCAGAGTCCCCAACCCCCTAGATTAACCGTCTTTTTTCCACAAAATTTTTTAATTTGCATGTATTGCAACCCGGGTTTCCCTTTAGCCAAATTGTTTTTGGGAAAACAATCCCAGCTCTTAAAGCTGGGGGGGCTGTTTTTAATAAGAACAGAGTTTAGCTAGGAACCTCATGCCCTAAAAATTATAGAGGCCTGAGAAGGTACCGAGAGGCAATGTTTACAGTAGGTCCCCGTCTGAACGAGGCCTAGTCCCCGGCGCCGCCACTATCCGCCGCCAATCGTTAGGGTCCTAAGCCGTTACCAGTCGCTAAACTATCGGCCTAGGACCTTTTCGACGGCAGCGGTGGTGGGACTAACTGTATGTGCGTTCGCCGGACGCACATCCAGTTCGATGCTTTGGCGGAGCAGAGAGCTCCGCAGAGTACTCTGTGGCCGCAGGCAGGATGCGGCTCACCGGAGTGCACGGCATGGGCGGCATGCGCGTCATCACGCTGCCCGCGCGCGGCCTGGTGACGTCACGCCGCTGAAGAAAAGACCGGGAGCAGCGACAGCGGCGGGGAGCGAGGTCAGGTGAGTGCTGTCAGTGTCTTACTTTTAATTTGCTCTATTCATGCTGGGGGCCTATAATCTAATTATAAATGTGTAGGGGGGGCTACTATGTACTTTTAGATATGTGCAGGGCGCTACTATGTACTTTTATATATGTGCAGGGGGCTACTATGTACTTTTATATATGTGCAGGGCGCTACTATGTACTTTTATATATGTGCAGGGGGCTACTATGTACTTTTATATATGTGCAGGGCGCTACTATGTACTTTTATATATGTGCAGGGCGCTACTATGTACTTTTATATATGTGCAGGGGGCTACTATGTACTTTTATATATGTGCAGGGGGCTACTATCTACTTTTATATATGTGCAGAGGGCTACTATCTACTTTTATATGTGCAGGGGGGATATTATCTACTTATATATGTGCAGGGAGGAGCAATAATCTACCTATATATGTGCTGTGAGGCCTATAAGCTACCTATATATACACGTGCTGTGGGGCCTATAAGCTATCTATATACCTGTTGGGGGACCTATAAGCTATCTATATACCTGCGGGGGGACATATAACCTACCCATGTGTGCTGGGGGACCTAAACCTGCCTATATACCTACTGGGGGATCCATAACCTGCCCATATACCTGCTTGTGGATCCATAACCTGCCCATATACCTGCTGGGGGATCCATAACCTGCCCATATACCTGCTGGGGGATCCATAACCTGCCCATGTACCTGCTGGGGGTCCCATTATCTGTAATTATTCCTGCTTGTGTATCCATAACCTTACCCTATACCTGCTGTGGGAACCTTAACTGCCCATATACCTTCTGGGGGATCCATAACCTGCCCATATACCTGCTGGGGGATCCATAACCTGCCCATATACCTGCTGGGGGATCCATAACGTGCCCATATACCTGCTGGGGGGACATGTAAACTACACACCTACCGGGAGACATATAAAGTATATAACCACCTACTAGGGGACGTATAACTTACTGGGGGACCCTATTACCTTCACTGGGGGACACATAATTTACTGCGTTGTGAAGTCGCTAACAGTCGTTAAGCCAGTTGTTAAGGCCTCAAGACAAGTCAGTGGATAAGAGTTACCAATCGACTCCGCGGACTCCAGTCGGTTGTTAAGCCAGTTGTTAAGGCCTCAAGTCGATTGATAAAACCTTAGCAATCGACTCCGGGGACTACTGAGGCCACCTTGCCGTTGGTGGAATGGCCCTTACAGTTTTGATGAAAAGTGTTTGCTAAAAGCTTCAATTTCTATGTATACTATAGGCATCAGAAATTCACATTAAAATAATTTATGCCATCAGTGTTTATTGGTCTCTTGGCATCTGCAGAGTGCTGATGGCTCATTTCAGTAAGTTTGCAAAACAGTAAAGCTGCCAAGGTCTATAAAGATGTGCTTATATAAAGACACACAAATAGCTATAAGACAATATTCTATGTATGATACCTCTAAATTATGGCTATATAGGTACAAAATAACACCACTATATTATCACCATACCTCTGACAATCTGGGACCCCTATACTCATGGGGTCATTGAGCAACTGCCCAATGGATAACACAGCCCTGCCAGTGGTGCCGCAGGCAGTAGTCTGGCTGTCCCTTATCCAGTATAATGATGTCATACAACCACAGCATGAGAACCTGAAAAAAAATTATATTTGTTTTCTATACTTTTCTTTGGTTCTTTTTGGTCTTTCTTGTATGTAGTCCATGCTCTTGTCATTTCAGAAACCTGTCCGAAGTGTGAGCATTCTAGAGCTTATTTCATGCAGATCCGGAATAGATCCATGCTCTTGTCATTTCAGAAACCTGTCCGAATTATGAGCATTCTAGAGCTTATTTCATGCAGAGCCAGAGTAGATCAGCTGATGAGCCAATGACTACATTTTACAAATGGTGCATTCTACTGTGTGGCCATTGAGAGAGACCTTATTTATTATTTGTCATTATGTAGTATATGTTGTTTTCATTCAAGTAGAATTGCCATACATTAAAACTGTATAAAACATGTTGCTGATTTTTTTTCTGGAAACAGAGAACAGCTGCAGGGGATATTTTTAGGTTTTAGCATACATTTATAAAGCAAAAACAGTGAATAGTAACAAGGGAACACAAATTAGTATGTGCCTATGTTGCAAAGTTACCATGTGAACATACCCTAAGTTTTTCTTTTTTATGAGGCACCAAGAGCATTTAATATTAATGCTTTATTCTTAGAGTTTGCCCTTAAATCAGCTCAGAGACCCTTTTAAAGAGGTATTACACTTAAAAACGGGATATGTAAAAAAATGTCTATAGCCGCAAGACCTACCCGGACACTCACCATGAAGGGGAAAGCCCCATTTTTTTGGGGCAGCTAAGCTTCAGCACCCAAAGGGGAGAATTTATTAGAGGTTTAGGTCTCTCTTTTTTTTAGTGCTATGGAATTAAAAAAATAGCGTCCGAGAACGGTATGGATCCCGGGACCACCGCAAGCATGGGAACCACGCCGGAGCGGAATCTAAAAACCCCGGTTTTCACCAGAGGCCCCGCAAAGGGGGATGGACTTGTTGCGGCGGAAGTTTTACCGGGTCGCTACCCCTGACTGATTTCTTGCGGGGGAGCCGAGTTAGCGGGGAAACAAAATCGTAAGGGCAAGTAGTGGGGACGGGGGTAAGGTCAGGCAGCGGCAGAGGTTCGTGGTCAAAGACAAGAGGAAGGTCGGGGCAGGGGGGCAAGAGTCGGGGTCGAGAGACGGGGGAAAAATGGTCGGTCACGTAATCAAACAGACTTCAGAACGTTTCTTCCATGGGCTAAGGGCACTAAAGATCCGCAGGATAACCATAAGAGGCGGGTTTAAAATAGGGGGCAACGACTGGCAATACCAATTACCGTTGCGCTGGCCCTTTAAATTAACACTGCGGGTGCGTGCGTGCCCTAAGCGGGGCCGCCGCGCCGGGGGAAAAGGGCGGCAGCAGGAGCAGGGCCGGTAAGTACACAGGGGACAGATCGGGAATCCCGGGCAGGGGGGCACCCGTGACAGTACCCCCCTTTGGCCCCCCCCTTTTCTGGCCTAACGAAATTTCGGAAAACTTTTCCAAATATTGTCTTGGTTCCCAGGACCTTCTTGGGGCCTGAACCCCTTTCCAGTCAAGAAAAAAGATGTTTCCCCTTGACCGTTTTCATACCAGAATCCCTTTTACCGTAAAGACATTGGGGCGTCACCCCTCAGAGTGGGGGGACAACTTTCCCCGAGAAAACGATTTAGGATGACCGGCTTCAAAGGGAGACATGAAGGGTTCAGGCCCCACATAGTGGGGGGAAGGCAGTTTATGCCACGGGTTTAGTGCTTTACCCCTTGAAGGGCCCCAAAGAACCAGGGCCCAACTTATAGCCGGGGATCTTGAGGGGATTTTACTTCGCCGAAACCCACCTTGTCCCAGGAAGAAGCGGGAAAGGCTTCATTTCGTACTTTTCTTTTTACGAGCAAGCCCGGTTAAGATTGACGTGTCTGGTTTTCCAAAGGGCGTAAAGTTCGGGACCAAATCTTCCACAGCCGGGAACCTCAGGGGCAAAGAGGGGGGAGGCGTGGGGGGGGTGCGCCCGTAGACAATGAAAAAGGGGGGCGGCCCCGGCAACTCAGAGTCAATAAAATTAATAAAAATTCGCCCAAGGAAACAGATTGGGTCATTTTCCGACGAGCAGAAAAAAAAGGCCGCAGATAGGTGCCCAGTATTGGTTAACCCTCCCCCCTGCCCTTTGGTGAGGGGATAGGCTGAGGAGAAACCAAATTTTTTACTTCAACTGGTTACAGAGGGAGCGCCAGAACCTGGAAAAAAATTTGGACCCCCCTGGAATACGGGCGGGGCAGCCCATTAGCCGAAAAATATGTGAAAAAAAATGCTGGCCAGCAAGGAGCAAGGGGGTAGACCGGGGCAGGGGAAAAAATGGGACATTTTGGGAAAAGCGATCCGTGACTACCCGATCAGGGTATTACAAGAAAGGGGGGGAGGTCAGAAAATAAAATCCGGGCCAGGGGGGGCCCCAAGGAAATCGGGAATGGGGCAGGGGCTGCACAGACGCTGGTTTGAGAGGGGAAAACTTGTTCGGGCACAAAAATGCACGACCCACGAATTCACGAACGTCTTTGGCAGATGGGCCCCCAAAAAAAACGGGAGATGAGGGCAAATTTCTTCACTCCCGAGCCCAACCACTCGAGAGCAATATCCCCAATGTAAGTATTTTCTTCCGTAGACCGGCCACTAAGTCTTGCCCGGAGGGATTCGTTGCAACTCTAGGGGGCCGCAGAGATTACCCTTTCGGGAGGGATGTATGCCGGGGTGGGTTCGCTACCCCCACCAGAGGCAGGGGAGAGGGCATCGGGCCCTTTACGTTTTTCTCCGCTGGGCGGAAATGAATCAGGAAATTGAATCGGGGAAAAAATAAGGACCCTCGTGCCGGCCGGGGTTTTGACGCGGGCCGACTGGAAAAGAGGAGGGGGCTTGGGTCAGTGTAAATATTGACCGGGGGGCGAGCCCCCTAGGAGATAGCGCCATTCCTCTAGGGCTAAACTTGATGGCCAGTAATTCCCGGGCTCCCATACAAATTTTTCTCAGCAGGGGAAAAAAAGGTTTTTAGAAAAACCAATGTGGGGGCTTGCCTTTTGGGGCCCTTTTGAGAAAGTTTTAGCTCCGGCTCCCCCCCAAGGAGGCATGGACTTCCAAAAAAAAAAGGTTTCTCGTGTCCGGCCCTAAAAGAGCACCGGGGGGGAGGCGAACACCCGACTTCAGCTTGAGGAAAGCCCTTCTTCTGCAGCTGGGGCCCCTAAAACCCCGGGGTTACTTCCCTTTTTGGTTAAAACCCTTTAAAAGGGGACCCCCAGTGAGGGAATGTGGCACAAAAATGTCCCCTAATATTGGGAAGCCCGGGAAACTTTTTGGATGGCTCGAGGCCCACGGGTCTTTGGCCCTGCAGGACAGCAGACAATTTGGCAGATCCATCTCAGGCCCTTGTCGAAATAATGTACCGGGGAAAAAAAAGGCTTTGCTGGTGGGAAAAGACATTTTTTCGAGCTTGGCAAGAGGCGGTTAGCCCTCAAAGGCGGAGGACCTGTCGTAATGGATTTTGTGGGATTCCGGGTCGGGGGAGAAAATTTGAATAGTCCCAAAAACAACGACAAGGGAAAAAGATCCAATATGGTTTTTTACAAAATCCGGAAAACTGTGGGGCTTGCAGAACCCAAAAGGGGATCACTAGGTACTCGAAGTGCCCATCGCGGGTGTTAAAACAGTCTTCCATTTGTCCCCCTCTCTATACGAATAGATTAAAACTCCCCCGCAGATCCCCAAATTTTGAAAATATTCTGGGTTCCCAAAACCGGGCGAAGACTCAGTAATCAAAGGGAGAGGAAACCCCTTTTTAATGGTAACTTTTTGAGCCCTCGGGAATCGATGCATGGGCCGTTTTGAAGAGCCGTCTTTCTCTTACGAAGAAGAATCCCCACTAGCAGGGGGGGAGGACTTCCGAATAAATCCTTTCTGTAATTTTGTTAATGAGGCTGACATAGCCGCATCCGGGGACGGGAGGGGGGGACTCGGCCCCAGGTTTGGGGAGGGGCCGGGCATCCGATAATGGGCATCAAAAGGAGATTCGAAGGGAGGTTCAGCTTGCTTCTCGGGGAAAAACATCCCGCAAATTCCCGGTATGGACAGGAAGGCCTCCAGAGATGTGGGTGGTATCAATAAGCGGGGAAACACTGGGCGGGGGTGCCCCAAACACAGTCACATCCTTTCCCCCCCAACGTAACTTTGCCCGTTTTCCCAGTTGGCAAAACTGCCGCTGCTCCGGAAAAAACGCGGAAAGACGACAGGAGGGCCCCGGGGGGGCACATAAAAAACCCCCTTTTCCCCTTTTTTATGTCCCTACCTAAGGACAAGGGCTGGTACGGTACTGGGGGCACGGGGGGATCTCCCCCCTGACAGAGGAGATACAAAGGCTTTTCCCGTGGACCCCAAGGGGGGTTGTATCTAACACCAAGCAGCATCCCAAAAAATTTTCCCCCCGAACCAAGTCCGGAAGGGGGAAACTTGGGAATTGAAATCCGGTCCGGATCCGACAAGCACGGGGAAAAGGGCAAAACCGAGAGAGGACTTTCCTCCCCTAGGACCCGCCGCTCCCAATTTTCCTAGGTGTTGCGTTTCACACGCTGAGGGGAAAGGGGCAGCCCCAGCGGGGAAAAGTTCAGGGCTAGCACAATAGAGGCAAAGATTTTCTTCACCCACGGGGGAGCTCCTGTGGGTCAAATAGCTTGTCCCCCTTGCATGGGTTCCCCCTAGCCGGAGGGGGACAACTGTGGGGGGCCTCTGGAATACAGGAGCGGTGGGAAAACAAAAAGACCCCTGGCAGGTTTTTCGTTCCTACGGAAACTCTTTCGCAATTCCGAAAAACGGTACAAACCGAGGGCCAAGGGGATAAAGGCACTCAAGGAACAGGGGGATCCGGGGGATAAGGGATTTTGATCTGGTGGGAGGCCTTTTTAATGTGGCGGCTAATGCCGCATCGTTCAAAGATGCTCAGAACCCAAATCGGAACTGGACCGCGTAGGAGCCCACGAGGAGTCTCCTTGGTTTGATTCATAGGCATTTTGGGGAAGAGGCTCGGGGGAGGCTCCCAAACACGTTGGGGGAACCGTGAGGAGGCCGACGGAAACCGTGACCGGAACGTCTCTGTCTCACAGAGGGTTTGCCCCGGCCAGGGGTTTCCCCCAAAAAAGGTGACCAAAGTGGCCTTTGACCCTCAGAGGGAAATGGTTTTTCCCCCTTAAATTTATGGCAGGACATTTAGTGAATAAACCCCTGCAAGCCTGGAGTCCCCATCAAACTTAGAGGGAGGGCAATGGAGCCTTTAACAGCACCGGGATGGAAGCTGAAGGTGCAGCGGGGTGCCACGGAGGGGTTTTTGCTGCTGGGGGCCAGGCACTGCTGCATCATGGCAAGAGATGGATTGTGGGGCCCGCTGAGTGATCTGCTGGGATTTCTGCGCCAATGGGGTTAGGTTTAGCAAGCTAGGGGAAGGCACCTTGGCGGGATCCATGTCGGGTTTACGTCACGGCAACGGTAGTGGATCCTCTGGACCACCGCAAGTGATGGTGTAAGCCACGCCAGGGAGCGGAATCTAAGTAGGTCCCAGTTTTCACCAGAGTCCTCCGCAAAGCGGGATGGACTTGCTGCGGTGGGAGTCTACCAGGTCGCTTCCACTGACGCGACTTGTTTGCGGAGGCAGCCGAGGTGTAGCGTGGTACAAAATCGTAAGGTGTAGATGTAGTCGGGGACAGGCGGTAAGGTCAGGGCAGGCGGCAAGATTCGTGGTCGAGGGACGGAGCAAATGGTACGGTACGCGGTAATCAGAACAGACTTCAAGAACACTTTCTCAGTAGGCTATGGCACTAAAGATCCGGCAGGGTAACCAGGAAGAGGCAGGCTTAAATAGGGGCAGCGACCGGCAATAGCCAATTACCGGTGTGCTGGCCCTTTAAATTTAACACTGCCGGCGCACGTCTATAGGGAGCGGGGCCGCGCGCGCCGAGGGACAGAGGCTGTGGCAGGAGCGTGGCCAGGTAAGGACACAGGGGGACTGATCGGGGAATAAGCGCGCCCGCGACCCGACATGCGTTCGCGGCGCCGCTCGGCAGCGGGGCACGCATGAGCCTTCGACCCGGGATGAGGGTCGCAGGGGCATCCGTGACAATAGCCTTCATGACCTACATTTGTCAGACATTAATGGTATACCCTATGGATATTTCATATGGATCTAAGTTGGGAATACCCCAATTTCTTGAATAGTCACGAATGGTCGCTAAGCTGTTGAAATGCCTGCTACAAATATTATCCAAAACAGATAATCTGCCTCTTCCTTAACCTCCATGTCCTTATGATTTTGCAATCTATTAATTTGAAGAGGTATTCTCACCAGACTTTTTCTCTGCATTGCCTGCACCTGTACCAGCCAATGTGAATGGAGAAATGTTCTCTGTTCTTCTCTATGGGAGTTCCAAGCACATTTGAGCAGATGGAAATATCCTTTAAATATTAGTTTTGTTCATTATCAGATTCCAGTACAGCCACATAAAACAGCATTGTAATATACAAAACCAGTTTAAGCTCTGTTTACATCTGCATCATGGTTTCCATTTATGCTGATACCTTCGGCAACTGTCAGACCCCAATGACAATGGGTTCATCAGATTCAGCTGTGGTGACTTATTTTCTTGGGAAAGTAGTGCTGCATGCTTCTGAGACATATATATATTAAATATATATATATATATATATATATATATATATATATATATATATATATATATACAGTATATATATATATACACTAACCGGCCACTTTATTAGGTACACCATGCTAGTAACGGGTTGGACCCCCTTTTGCCTTCAGAACTGCCTCAATTCTTCGTGGCATAGATTCCACAAGGTGTTGCAACGATGCTCAATTGGTACCAAGGGGCCCAAAGAGTGCCAAGAAAATATTCCCCACACCATGACACCACCACCACCAGCCTGAACCGTTGATACAAGGCAGGATGGATCCATGCTTTCATGTTGTTGACACCAAATTCTGACCCTACCATCCGAATGTCGCAGCAGAAATCAAGACTCATCAGACCAGCAACGTTTTTCCAATCTTCTACTGTCCAATTTCGATGAGCTTGGGCAAATTGGAGCCTCAGTTTCCTGTTCTTAGCTGAAAGGAGTGGCACCTGGTGTGGTCTTCTGCTGCTGTAGCCCATCTGCCTCAAAGTTCGCCGCACTGTGCGTTCAGAGATGCTCTTCTGCCTACCTTGGTTGTAACGGGTGGCTATTTGAGTCACTGTTGCCTTTCTATCAGCTCGAACCAGTCTGCCCATTCTCCTTTGACCTCTGGCATCAACAAGGCATTTCCGCCCACAGGACTGTCCGCTCACTGGATGTTTTTTCTTTTTTCGGACCATTCTTTGTAAAACCCTAGAGATGGTTGTGCGTGAAAATCCCAGGAGATCAGCAGTTTCTGAAATACTCAGACCAGCCCTTCTGGCACCAACAACCATGCCACGTTCAAAGGCACTCAAATCACCTTTCTTCCCCATACTGATGCCGGTTTGAACTGCAGGAGATTGTCTTGACCATGTCTACATGCCTAAATGCACTGAGTTGCCGCCATGTGATTGGCTGATTAGAAATTAAGTGTTAACGAGCAGTTGGACAGGTGTACCTAATAAAGTGGCCGGTGAGTGTAATATATATATATATATATATATATATAATATATAATATATAAATATATAATATTATATTTATATATATTTTATATAAAATTCTTAACTTACTATTGGGTGTTTCACTTTAATATATAAATAAACTGATATTTGTACATAAACCACCATATAGCAGATATTTAAAACATTCCAGCCAGTAACCTTGAGCAACCATACATACCACTATGCATGCTGCAGGCAATGAGATATGAGAGTACAGCTTAGATTTAGCTATTTAAATACTGTAGTCCCTCCTGTGGACACCACCAACTTGTTATACCTTTGGGGGGTTTATTATTTATGTTGCAATGTATGCAGTGGCAGAATTACAGGGGTAGCAGACGTAGCAGCTGCTAACCCCGTAGTCCCGCTCATGGGCCCATCCGGTAATGAACGTAACTACTGCTCACTGCCGGTGGGCCCTATGATCAGGGGCAAAACTACAGGGCCCGGTGAATCTTGCCTCAGAATGCTCAGGCCCATTGTCCCGAACGTTCAGAGGCAGGACTGCCTAGTCTTAGCCGCCGGCACTCTTCTAATCCGCCTGGGAAGCCTAAGGCCTTTGGCCTTAAGCCTACAATATGCTGGGCCACAGTGTTGACGTGGGTGGCATGGAGACATCATATAATCGGGCTGCCCCTGCCGGGCTCAAAGGCTGCCCAGCTGCCTGTCATGTTGGGGGATCATAGAGACAGGGGAGTTAGCTATTTTTTTTTCTTTAACACTAATGGAGCCTACCTAAACCTTGCCTGTCTAAATGGGGCTTCCTATAGCCTAACTAAACCCTGCCTGCCTATATGGGGCTCTCTATAGCCTACCTAAACACTGCCTACCTATGTGGGGCCCCCTAAAGCCTACCTAAACACTGCCTACCTATTTTAGCCCCCTATAGTCTACCTAAACCCTGCCTGACTATACAGAGCCCCCAATAACCTACCTAAACCCTTCCTACATATATGGGCCCCATGTAGTCTACCTAAACCCTGCCTGCCTATATAGGGTCCACTATAGCCTACCTAAACCCTGTCTACCTATATGGGGATCCCTATAGCCTACCTAACCACTTCCTACCTATATGGGTCCCCTATAACCTACCTAATGCCTGTCTTCCTATTTGGGGCCCCCTGTAGCCTATGTACCTACATACCTACCTATGTGAGTCCCACCTATAACCTATTTACCTACTTACCTAACTGAGCCCCACCTATAGCCTACCTACCTAGCTTCTTGGGACCCATCTACAGTCTATCTGTGGTCCACCTACTGCCTACCTTCCTACCTATCTAGCTACCTGGGGCCTAGCAACAGCATACTTAATTACCTAGTGCCTACCTACAGCCTACGTACCAAACTGGAACCTGTCTACCTACTGTATCTGTGGCATCACTACTGCCTACCAACCTATCTAGGACCAATCTACCTACCTGTGGCCTACCTGTCTGAGGCCATGTACTGCCTACCTTCTTGGGGCCTATGTACTGTCTACCTACCTGTGGCCTAACTACTGCCTACTTACCTACTTGGAGCCTACCAACCTCCCTTCCTAGGGCCTACTAACCTATCTAATTGGGGTCTACCTACCTGGTAATATGAATCTAAGGGGTACAGGCTATAAATGTAACTCAATCTCTAGGGGGTGAATCCTCTGTTCCTCCCCTACCCTCTAGAAGACTGGGGATCTAGGTTATGGCCTGTACCTACTCTGCTACCACTGGGAAGTTTGTACAGAGGTGGGGGACAGTGAGTGAGGTGCTGGAAAAGTGAGAATTCTAAATATTTGTGTCCAAATCTGCAGGGATCGTTGGTGGCTGGAAGAAGTCATCATGGCAGTCTGGACTGGATGCAGAACAAAAGGGAAAGTCAACAACTCCTCAGAAAAATACAAGTTGAAACAGCACCGGCCAAAAAATATATATAATAGTGCACGTCCAAAGGACTGAACCAGGTCCTGAGTTAAATCAATAAAGGAAGGACACTTCAGTTTGAACTTGTGCTGTCCTTCCTTTATTGTTGAAACAACTCCTCAGAGTCACCTGTGAGTCATAAGATGTAACGGTACTGTAATCACTCATATGTCTGCAGAGTCTGTATACACATACTGTATCTACCACTATATTGTGGTTATATATAGTCTGCAGAGCCTGTTGTGGCAGAGCGACCATGGGTGGTCGCATGGTTCTGCCACTAGGTGGCATACGTGCCACCGAAGTCCTGGCTTCGGTGGGGGAAGGCAACCAGTTAGCGTCAGTAGCCCTAGGTTACTGACACAGGTAGTTAGTATGGCTGCTATGCGGCTAGTGATGGGTTGCCTTTCCCGGGACGGTCATAACGTTGGGTGGGAGGCCATCCCCACGTTCCAGGCCAGGTTTTGGGCCAGTCCCTGGATGGCTATAAAGACTCTTAACCTGCAGGTGTTAGGAGGGCGTGGTCTGCTGCCTGGATGTGTAGCAGCAGAGGAGCTGGGAAGAGGCTCTGGCCCCCCAGAGGCTTAAGGAGGCCAAAAGTGTGTGGTGTGCATACATTGCTGGATGCTAGGTCCAGACATTAGAGAGGGTCTCTATGTTATGTAAAGTAAGTGGCTAGACGGCCTAGGTTTTTGTTTGGTGCCTATGTTTTATGCTCCTGTCTCTTAATAAAGCTGGTGGAGGCCAGTGTGAAACGTAAACCTGTGTCTGAGTGCCATTCCGCCTACGAAAGATGGCGATTCTGTGAGCGAAAACCCCCAGAGCCGGTTCAAGATGGCGTCCAAACGTGAGTGGAAGCTTACACTGTGTACACTGGTATATACCACTACATGTATACTGATATTTATTCTATAATAGTGTAGGGGTATTATTCAGTCACTTTGTGGTGGTAACTTGTGGTTGTGCTCTGGCAGTATAATCCGGTATATATTTAGTAGCGTTATTGGTAATGTTTGGTAATGTTGGTCTTGTAAAGTGGGATTTATTGGTAGCAGTATGAAGGTGATATGTATGGTGAAGTATTCACTCCTTGTATTATCTAGTAACTGCATGACTTATTAAAAAATTATGGTAAAGGTTCATGGTCGTTTAGGAATGAGGGGGGGGGGCATACAAAAGTTTGCTTTGGGGCCCAGGCTTCTCTAGTTGTATGCATGTATGCATTGGTCATATTCCCTAAAATCTTATGCAGAATTTGTGAATCTGGCTATAAAATAGAATGTGGATGAGTCAATCTATAGATATATTTCCTTTCAATTAACAAGGTCGTAATAAAAATAGTGTGTAATACTAAAAAAAATTTAGAACCTGCATTTAAAGCAAGGGTAGCTATTTCATATAAAGTGAGGAACGTAGCATACCAAAACAATGTTGCATTCACTTTGCAAAATGAAGTAACAGTTTTTTAGGGTGATAAATAGAGATGGGACCTGTTTATTCTACATACTACTCCAGAATACATTACTGTATTGAATGATCGTCTCCCTTTCACACCCCTCACATAATGAGGTTTTGGTGTGTTTTTTCACTTGCAGCACTGCACTGCAATTAAACTGCCTTTATTACCAGAAAGCTTTCTGCAGTTTTCTTAACTGTTTGGAAAGGTGTTACAAATGATTAATCATTTATTGTGTTTATAATTCGTAAGGCTATGTTCACACGGCATAATTGCGGGATGTATTTCGCACTGCAATTACGCCGTGTGCTCGGGGGCCGAAGTGGGGCGGGGGGAGCCGGCAGCCCGCCACACCCATAGACATTCATTATTCACGGCGCGTATACGCCGTTAATAATTAACATGTCACTTCTCTCCCCGCTCGCACAATAAGGAGACGTAATCCATAGTTCTCTATGAGAACTGTGGATTACTGTAATGACTGGGACGTATCTTGCCCTGTATTTATTGCAGTATGGCGCGAAATACGGGGTGAAATACGTCCCATTTTAAGCCGTGTGAACATAGCCTAAGACTGCAAACACAATATTTGATTACTCACCTTTGTAAGCAATTTAGATAACTGAAAGAAACCTGCTGGTAATAAAGGCAGTTTAGCTGCAATGCCATACCACAAGTGAAAAAACGCACTAAACCTTCATTGTGTGAAAACACCCTTTCACATGGATCTTGTGACTTGTGGTCAGCATTATTCTTATCTGTTTGCCAGGTAAGAATAATATTGTCAGGTCTTACATTACCCATGAAAATAAAGTAGGTATGGACCCACCTCATTTCCACAGGCCACACAGCAGGCAGTATACACTGAGTTTTGCTTTTTAAGGGCCCGTTTACATGGCACTGGACAAATACCGGTTGCTTTATCTGACCGTATTTGTCCGGTTTGTGTGACGTCCCCTCGGGGGTGGGGGAACGGCTTTTCTCCGCGATGAGCCTTCCTCCTTCACATTGACTTGTTCATATTCTGTCTGAAAACCGGATGGAAGAATGAACATGTTCAATGTTTTTCGTGTGGCTGCTGCACAGGTTTTCCATAGAGCCCCGTGTGTTAGTTTGCGGATGGTTTTCCAGACGGTTTGCAAAACTGCAAACCGTCTGAAAAAACGGCTGCAAACCAGTGCAGTGGGGACATGGCCTACGTGTTATAAACTGAAGTTCTATGGTGTTTCCCTTTTACAAAGTTGTATTATATATATTATAAGAAAATTTTATTCAACTGGTATAGAAAGATATGTGACCCATACGGCACCAATGCTTTTTTGCAGACTGTGAATGCAACCAGATAATATGCCTTATTTAGTAGAGTAACCCTTCAAACCCTTGTAGACAGTTGATGCATAGTCAGCAAATGTGTTGTACATGTTACCATTTAACTTACATTACATTGTATTGAGATTTGTTTTGTCATTTTTAATGCAACTACTTGTTTTAAACCACATATGTATATTGTAATATAGGACCCTTAGTTTGTGTGGGTAAACAGACGATCATAGTCACAGAATACAGGGAAATTACTGATTTTATTTGGAGATATTTTCAGTGGCTACATTTTAAAAACACCAAACTGCATAAGTGATCTTGTTAGGTGACACAGTAACTGGTAGTAAACTTGTAGCCTGAGACTCCTTTGAAGTGGTAGTTATGTTGATTCAGTGGTAGCCCTTGCTAAGAGCATCAGCCACTGCACAGAGAGCCTTCTCAAAGCCACATTGTACTTCAGGGGTGAATTCTTCATGGAAGGTATGAGCCAAGACAATAGACACTACACCTACAAAACGCTGTAAGAGATAAAAAAAAAAAGTGTTAAAATATCCAAAAACATTATTATTTAGTAGTTTGAAATTTGTAATTACCTCTAGACAAATTGTAATATAATGGAATAATCACATAGTTAGAGCAAACTTGCTAAATGTACACACTATTTTTATGTTAGTTTACAAGTCACCTATTGCATTTGTTGTTATGTAACAAAACATACAGAGTTTAATATTCTACCCAGTTTATACAGTGTACAAAATTGATATTTTCAGCAATTACCTGAAAGTTGGCGGGATCCACATGCAGCTTCTCAGAGTGGTACTGGCTCAGTTTGGCATAGTGGGCCGTCAGATTTTCCAGGTGTTTTAAAGCTTCTACAATAGAACGCATTACCTTTTCACCATGGGCTAGGACCTTGGCATTGTGGCAGATGGCCTCAGCAGAGGCAAGGTTGCCAAAAGTAGGGAAGTATCTTTGAGTCCAGGGGTAGACAATGAGAAGCCTGTTGAGAAGCAGAATCAGAAGACAAAGTTAAAGGCAGTCAAAAATATAATGTTTAATGTAATATATACAGAAATAGGCATTCATTTTCATTGCTTATTCCTTATTTACCTGACAAGAGCCTCTCCTCCAACATGTTTGCAGTCTACTTTGCCCCAGATGGCATTGACGCACTTGACCTCCTGTTCTGACAAGTGGACCATGGTGGATGCTTTGGATTTCTGTGCTGACCTTCTGAGGAAAGAATGTGGTGCTTTTGCCCACAGTCCCTGTCTTTAAATAGGGTTGACATAGTCCATCCCAAAACAGCACTATTCAGCTATTGGCTATCATGAATCACACTTATCTGCACACCCTCCTCCTCAGCTGCTGCGTCCAGCCCAACCCATATGATTAGTTAACTCAACTTTTATATTATAAAATATGATTTTATATGTTAGAGAAAACTTCTGCTAACTTAGTCTGTTCAATTATTATATATGTTGCACTAGTTTATATCCTAAAACAGAAGCCAATCATATATGTGTGCCTGTATAAAATAATGCTTCACTATATATTTTGTTTAGTTGCCTAATGTATGTGCTGTCAATATATATTTATTGGCTCTCATTGAAACTATAAGTATAAATGCTGTATATAGTATCATTTTCAGTATTACCTTCTACTTTATCTTCAGTAATTAAGTTACCCTTTACTTTTATTCAAATGAACAACACTACAAAAAGAAATGAAAGGGCCACTTTTATTTAGGAAAGAAAGATCTTAATGTTCCTCTATCCAGAAAATGTTTGAGTTCATTGTCTGCATTGTTAGCTTGAGGTAATTCAGATTCATACTTTTTTCTGTGTCAAATGAACACTCCTTGTACCTGTACTGTTCTCCAGTTGTTAAAGCAGACTATTCAGCAGCTCCTTCTTATTTCAATTTTGGACTTGTATATTCAGTTTTATTTTACCTTTATACAATACAAAATATGAGGTGCATTCTTCTACGAAATGTTACTGCATGTGAAGCAACATCCTAGCCCATATACCTGCAGAAAACCTATGCCCATGACTGAGTGTAACATAGCAGTCACATTTTTTGTCAGCATATTTTAGCACATATATAGTTACTTAGCTAAAACCATTAGGCTATGTTCACCCAACGTAATTGCAGCGCGTACAGTATAGCTGCAATGACGCCGGGTGATTTGAGAGTTGTGCTGATTAGCGTGTACTCCCGTGGCACAGCCTGCCCCATTGACACGCATTACTCGCTGCGCATATTTGCCGCAAGTAATTGACATGTCACTCTATGAGAACTATGGATTACCGTAATTTCGGCGTGCATCTCGCTCGTATTAGAGAGCATTACGCTGCGAAATACGTGCCGAAATTAGCCCGTGTGAACATACCCTTAATTAGTTATTTGAACTGTGCTGCTACAATTCAGAATCAAGAAGTGAAATAGATTTATTAAAGAGTTGTTACTACCATATTCTTTGATGGCATATCAATAGGATATGCTATCAAAATGTTATAGTGAATGGGCCTCCAGAAGTTTTGGTTCAGAGTGGAAAGCAGGTCGCGTTTGCACACAACTCTCCATTCTGTTTTATGGGAGTTTTAAATACAACCAAACATGCCGCTGAGCTGCATTCGGAACTCCCATAGAACAGAATGGAGACTTGTGCAGAAGCGCAACTGATTCTCCATTCCGAGCCGATGCTTATGGGGATCATTAAAGTTCATGGTAAGAATACCTCTTTAAATGAGATCAGGTTTTGGCTTAGATAAAATTCTATTAATGTTTATTTTATGCCTTTTATTAACTGCTGGAATACTAGGAAATAGATCTCTTCCCTGCATTTTTTACCCTTTGCCAATGAAATCTAAGGAATAATAAGGGACACATGACTTTGGTTTTTCCAGTATTTTGAATGTTTGGTTGGAATACCGTTTACCCTTGTAACAAACCAATATCAATTTAACCAATTAACCAGAACTGGAAGAGAAAGCATCCCATGTCCACCAAATGACTCACTGAAAGAAATTGATATTTGAAGTGTTTGCAGTTAAAGGGGAGGATTGGAGAGTGCCAACTTCAAGCACTATATACTAACAAAAATCTAGGGATATTTGGTTTCATTTCTTAACATTATTTTAACTGAACTAAATGAGACCATATCTTAACTTTAGAATGCACATGTCCAACTGTTCAATGTTTCAATACTTTTTGAACAACTTGCTGATCTCTCACAAGGAGATTAATGGCAAATTTCCCAACAGGTGTTTGATCTCTGAATCGCCCAATAAATTTAGGGGATCAATTTGAATTGGGATTTAAACAGTCCTCCTCATCATGCTGTTCAAATTTTGACATCTTGAGACCAAGACAACATCTTACAATTCATCAACAGTACCATACCATAGTGAGGCTTCAAGCAGGAGGATCTCCTACAGAAGGGGTCATTGAGCTTAGAGAGTCACACAGTGTCATCAGCAGGTTGTAACACAGATACAGAGAGATTGGAAGAGTCACTGAAAGACAAAGAAGTCAACGTCGTTTGTCTCCATCACACACTGATTACCACTTCATTGTCAACAATTCCCTACAGAACCAGATGATGAATGCCACACAACTTCAGGCACATTTAAGGGAGGTGAGAGGCTACCAAGTGTCAAGTCAGACCATTCAGAACTGTTTACATTAGCATGGTCTGTGTGCTAGATGACCAGCAGGGGTACCTTACATGACCTGACTGATGCTTAGCGCTCTCCTTGAAATGTCCCGCATATTTGGCAGCCATCATTTCTGCTCAGAGGGAATTGACTTTCAACACTGAACAGCACTGAGGACCATTGGTGCCTTGTCCAGCATAGAAGCTTCCGGACCTGGTGTGGTCAGATTGTCTAACACGAATGGTTATGAATGGTCTGATGTGACACTTGGTTGCCACTCACCTCCCTTAAATGTGCTTGGAGTTGTGTGACATTCATCATCAGGTTCTGCAGGGCATTGTTTACAATGAAGCGGTTATCAGTGTGTGATGGAGCCAAAGGACGTCCACTCCTTTGCCTTTCTGTGACTCTTCCAATCTCTATGTATCTCTGTTGCAATCTGCTGATGAAACTCTGTGACAGCTCAGTGGCCACGTCTGTTGCAGCGTTGATCGGATCCAAAATGGATCCAACATGTACCCAACACGCAGTTGCGTGTTGGATACAGCAGGATCGCACCCTATAGCTTATAATAGGGCTCCTGCTGCGTCTTTCGATCAAGAATTGACATGTCAATTCTTAGAACGGATCCAGAAGATAGATCCGAAAGACACAATTAAACATGCAACGGCGATTACTCATGTGAACGCCGATGTGTGTTTTACATTGCGAACAGTAAAATCACACTGCTCATTGTTAGATGCGTGTGTTCACACAGACCCAACACGCTGTGTGAACATATCCTAAGAGATCAGCAAGTTGTATGAAAAGCACTGAAACATTAAACAGTTAAACATGGGCATTCTAAAGTTGAGGTGGTCTCATTTAGTTAATTTAAAAAAAAAATCAAGACCTTTTATGTTCATCCTGAAATTTTAACCAAAAGCCAACTATCCCTAACTTTTTGTGAGACGTGTATGTATACATTTAGGAAAGCTGGCAGGGCTTACTCTGCTATCATCTTTAATAAAAATAATATACTCATGCTATTGTTTAGTAACACAGAGATACATGGATGATAATTGCAGACCTTTGTGCTCACCTGATTGCTGGCAGTGTATAATTTTATAGTAGAACCTCTATTCCATAGATGGAAGGTTAGGGTTGCATGGCACGGTATTTTAGTTTTTACTCTGCACTTCTGCATCTGCCAGAGGGAGATTCAACAAGGGAACTGATAAGACCCTGTCAGAGAATAATTTAAGTTATAAGCAAGGAACATTTTAACAAAGCTGTTAAAGCATTATAAATAAGATATTGTAAAGATGTATCATATCCTAACTTATTGTTGCCACTGTACTTTGACATGTCTCGTAAGGCCATGTTCACACGGCTTATTCACGGCGGATTTGTGAGCCGGATTGCGCTCGCAAATCCGGCGTGAATAAGGGGCGGGATGGGGGCGGGGCCAGAGCGCGGCGGGGGCGCCGCTGCCCGGCCCCATAGACCGTCATTATCTACGGCGTGTCCGCGCCATAAATAATGTGCATGTCACTTTCTCCCCCCGCGGCGGATTCGCCGAGCGGGGAGGAGCAACGGAATCCACTGTTATCTATGAGAGCAGTGGATTACCGTAATTACTCCGATGGATTGGCGCCGTACTGCAGCGCAAATCCGGCGCAGAGTACGGCGCCAATCCGCGGACAAATAAGCCGTGTGAACGAGGCCTAAGCCCCGTGAATGTACTGTGTTCTGGAACTTATGGCACTTTAAAAAAAATAAAATAATAATAATTATAATAATAATAATAATAACTTCACTTGAAATGTCTGTTCTTTTTCTTTAGCTCAAGTGATTGTTCTGCTTGGCTCAGTAAAAGGGGTAGAAGGGTGTTCCAACAAGACGCTGAGAAGATTGGGAATACATATTAGGATAGGCAGAGCTCTCTTTGGCCAGCAGTTTTTGTTATATGTGGTAGTGCCCACTGCATGGGCAGATATCATTGACAAGAAAAGAGCTGCTTTCCAATAGTTCAAGTAAATAATATAGCCTGACACTACATAGACTTATTTATCAAAACTGAGTGTAAAACAATCTGTGTTGCCCATAGCAACAAATCGGCGCTCAGCATTCATTTTTTAAACTGCTCTGGAAAAATGAAATTTGGCCTCTGATCGGTTGCTATTGGCAACAAAGACAGTTTTACACAAGTTTTGACTAATAAAGACCATTATTATAAATTCTAAGGTTAAGTTAATGCTTTGTTTTGTGTAAGGAAAAGAGAAACACAAGTTCCGCTGTAGTGAATTACATAGAAAACCACAGCTATTAGGACTTTATGCACATGACTATGAGTAAAGCAAATATATAAATATCATCTATAGAAATGTAGAGGCCTTATTTTACACAGGAATACCATATATACTCCAATGCGTGCCATGTTACATAGAGTGTATAGTGCGCTGGAATGAATGAAACTGTAAAAAATCGGGCATCTGGTATACCGTGCATAGTATAATTGATGCGCTTAATTTAGGTGCATAGCAAAATGTAGGCGCATAGCATATCATTGCTCGCATATTTGATGCGCCTACTTTAGGCACATTCAAATGTGTCGTGCCTTGCGTAAATCGCCTAGTTTTGGTGTACTACAGTTCATTTATATAGAGAATAGAGCGTCCACAGTTTTTTGGTACACAATACACCAAAAAATGGCACAGCCCTAATGGGACCTGTCGCCCATAGTAATGGGGATCTGTGACTGTGTACATAGCTTTATTTTAAGTAACTTGAAGTGTCGCTCTTTATGACAGCCAAGAGATAGGATCCTGAACCCCCGCTCGGTGAATTCAGGATCTTATAACAGAGTATCTGAAATTAAGTTTTCTAAACTGTAGAAACCCTTTAACTAAAAGCACAAATTCTCTTAACCCCTTAATGATGAAGCTATTTTTGGATTTTTGCTTTTCATTTTTTCCTCCCAGTTATCCAAGAGCTATAACTTTCTTGTTTTTCAATCTACCCATACCTTTATTGTTTTTTTTTTTCTCCTTCCACCAAACAACATTTATGTATTTCCCTGTACCTTAAATGGTATAGTTGATGCCTTTAAAAATTACATCCTGTCCCGCATAAAGAAGTAACAATGATGTTTTCGGTGGTGGCAGAGGTTGCTTCTAAGGCATTCATTGTTTGATATAAATTATGACACCTGTATTCTGTTGGTCAGAACAATTCTGGGGATGCCAAATGGATATAGTTTTCTTTATGACTTACTATTTTTCTCTGGTAGAGCTGTATAATGGAGTGGGTTTTTTTGCTTGCAGAGTGAGGTCTAGTTTTTACTGGTCTTGGTTTGGACTGTATGCAACTTTTTGATCCTTTTTTATCTAAATTTTTCTAGGAGACCGGATGACCAAAAAACACAATTCTGGCGTTGGCCGTTTTTTTGATTCACCATGCAGTATAATCCATGATATTAGGTTAGATGAGACTTTAACATATGAGATGATACAGAATATGTTTCTCTTTTACAGTGTTTGTTTGTTTTTTATACTGCAAATGGGAAATGTGGGGTTTTTGGACATTATAGCATTTTTGTATTTTATTTATTTTTTTAACCTTTTTTTAGCACTAACCCCTTAACGTCAAGGCCTATTTTTTCATGTTTGTTTTTCCCTCCCCGTCTTCCCAGAGCCATAACTTTTTTATGTTTTCATCTAGATGGACATATGAGGGCTATACTAGGGCTATATGAAGGCTATAGGATATACTTTCTAATGGTATCCTTCATCGTACCTTAGAATATACTGGAAAACCGACAAAAAGTTCTAAGTGGGGCAAAATGTGAAAAAACTTACTTGTGCCATGTTTGCAGGAGTTTTGCTTTTGTGGCATTCAATCTTTGGTAAAAATGATGTGCTATCTGTATTCTACAGGTTGATATGAATCTGACAATACCGAAAATGTATGGTGTTATGTTTAGGTACCATAAAATAAAATTCCAAACATTTTCTATTATGGAAATTTGCTCAGTTGACCAATAACTTTTTTATACTAACACCTATGGACTTGAGTGAGGATGCATTTTCTGTGGGCTGAAGTGTACTTTTTATTGCTACCAGTTTGGTATATATGTGACTTTTTTGATTACATTTATTCCAATTTTTAGGGGATGTGAAATGACAAAAAAAAACCTGCAATATTGTGGTTTATAATTTTTTTTTCTTCTGTGGTGTTCAGCGTACGGGATAAATGATGTTATACCAGGGGCGTCGCTAGGCTGTTTTATCCGGGGCACAAGCCCCGAATAAAAGTCATTGTGCCCCGAACCTATTCGGCCGTTGCTGTGGGCCCCCATCACTCTCCTGTCTAACTGAGGGGACCTATACATGCCTGCCTAATTGCAGGGACCTATATAGCTTCCTAACTGAGGGGACCTATACACCTACCTAACTGAGGGGACTTATATACCTATAAGTAAGGAGTTGCTGGAAATGTGAGGATTCTAAGATATTTGCGTTCAAATCTGCAGGGACGAGTCGTGGCCGGGAGAAATCAGCATGAAGGTGTGAACCGGATGGAGAAGAAAAGGGAAAGTGAACGACGTTGATGAGAAAAGACGTCTCCTGTAAGTCACTAAATGTAACTTCAGTGTAATCACTTATATTTCTGCTGAGCGTCTACATACAACTAGTATCTACCACTATATGGTCACTGTATGGGGTAATATACGTCTCTAGGGCCTGTGTACTGATAGTCACATGTGGTGGTCAGGGTCTGGCAGGATTATTTGATCCTTAAGTAGTAATAGTTTTGGGTCTTGGTTTTGTAGGTTTTTTTTAGTAACAATGATTCGTCCGGTATATTTGCTCCATGTATAGGTGGATTATTTGGATACGGATGGGAGCGATTTTGAAAAAGCAAATTTGTCAGCTCTGATTTTCATTGTGCAGTGACTGCTGAGGAGATGGACGGGATCTATGTGGAATGTGCAAAAAAAGTAATGACAGGAACAGAAGTTTTTTCTCACTAAAAATACATGCCGCAGCTCACAATGTGAAAAATGCTGTGTGAACCAAGCCCTACTGAGCAAACCATAACACAGAGAGCCAGGGCCCCGGATGTTTAGGACCCTAGCAACGCCCCTGTGTTATACTGTATTAGATCGTACTTTTCTGAGCGCGTCAATACCAAATATGTGTAACTTTTTATTTGTAAAATGGCAAAAGGGGGGTGATTTGAACTTTTAATAATTTTTTATTTAAAACATTTTTTTTTTACTTTAATTTTGAGTCCCCCTAGGGTAATTGTAATATAATGCATTAGGCTGTACTAAGATGGCGGTTTCACTACTTTCTGCCAAGTGTGGAAAGAATCCATTTATATCACAATGCAAAACCTAATACCTCGATACCATGATGCTAAGGAATTAACATCATACGCTTAAAATGTATCTACCACTGACCCAGGTCCTGAATTTCCTCTTCCAAATACTTATTCACATCTTCTATATAGTTTTCTTGGATAGCCTCATTCACATATGTCTGATTTGGTTACCATTTTACATCAGTGTTTGTAAGACAAGACCAGGAGTGGAATATTAGCTGAGAAAATTTGAATGAAAGGTCTGTGTCCCTGTGGTGTTTGATGTTACGAGTTCTGGCAAGTGGGATTGTGGCTTAAATGTTTATGTCATTTGCGACCCTGTGGTTGTATGAGAACATTGCCTAATTATATTTTTATTAAATAGACACAGTCTAGTGTATGTATGGTTACTAGATATGGTGTTACCTTTTTAATGCACATTAGTGCATCAATTAAAACTGTACAGTAAAAACTAATAACCGCCGTTCTTTTGGCTTGGTGCCATTTGTCTCCAGAACTGCACTCAAGGTTCTCCCCACCCAAAAAAACCTGGTAATATGAGATCACACACGCCTTGTTTGCATTAGTGATACCATTTTAATGTGTCTAGCTGATAATTTATTTGAGAGTCACTCCATCTCTGTACTCCCTTGATGAAACATTGCATGTCATGCTAAAGACTTGTAAATGCCAAGAAAAAACACAGATGGTCATATCCAAAAATTTATGTGTCATACTATACTTACAGACAGCATTTTAAGGAGACGGAATATACTTCATACTTATGTTTTTTTTATTTAAAGTGTAATATAACTTCTTTTAATACTTATGAAGATAAAAGCACATGTGATAAAAGCTCATTCTAAATTGCTTTCTGACAATTACTGGAGCATGTTGTATCTACTACAGAAATAAACATAAAATATATAAAATTAGAAGTCACATACAATAAAGTGGTGTTGAGTGGTTTAATAGAGGCTCCAATGTACCTTATATTACAGCAAGATTTTTTAATGATTTAAAAGTGGATTTAAATAATAGGGATTTAAAAAAATTAACAACAAAACACTTAAAACACCAAATAGAGCAGTGTTTCTCAACTCCAATCCCCAAGACCCACTAACAAGGTTCACCTGTGCAATACATAGATCTGGCATTTTGATCACATAAACCTCAATAGGTTTTTATCCTGCATTTAAAAACACAATTGCCTTATGTATGACAACTGTAAGACTTTCTTTGTTGTCCACAGCAACCAATCAGGGCTCCTCTTTCATGAGCACTGTATGAAATGAAAGAGGCGCCCTGATTGGTTGCTATGGGCCACAAAGACAGTCTTACACCTAGATAGTTTTCATATGTAAGGCCAATTGTTTTTAAAAGTTAGACAGTGTAAACTTAGTCAGGCTGTCCAGAATTGTGCCAACCTTATCGCAGGGGTTCATGTTGTTTAAGGGCCATTTAAACAGTGTTTTATACCACATCAGTGTTATAATTTGGGGTACCATGAAAAAGGTACCCCAGCGGATTCTGAGATGTAGCTGTCACAGCCCCATGGAAATCGATAGAGCAAACATAGTCCTACATAGACTGTGGGATGCTACACTACACTTTGTGTCCCACAGGAGCAAAGGACTACAACTGTCCTAATGAGCATCATGGGACTGCAGGAGCCACATTATGGCATTTGTGGGGGTACCTGTTTTCTCTGTACCCCAATGGACATGACCACCATTAGGGCAGTACAGCTAGTCCTGCCGTAGGGGGTCCAACCACACTGTGAATCCTCATGCCTGTTCTTTCTACCATAGAGGCTGTTTCAACTATATGTGCGTCCTTGCAATGCGCATACATTTGAGAGGAATGGCGGCGCTCCCTGTCTCTGCCATGTGATGCTGTGAAGTCGGTGTGATGAAGTTAATATAACGCTATATATGTAGATATAGCTACTTAACTACTGTGGGCCCCTATATAACTACCTACCTATTGGTGCCCCATATACCTACCTCACACTGGGGGGCTCTATATACCTACGGGTATCATGGTTGCGTCATGTATCTATCTGCTGGGGGGTTCTATATAATTAACTACATACTGGGGTCCCTATATACCTACCAACTGAGGTTTCCTAGATACCTACTTACTGGGGGACGCTATACACCTACCTTCTGGGGGCCCTATATAGCTGCCTACTTACCTACTGGGGGACTTTAGAACTACCTACCTAATGAGGGCCTGTATATTAACCTACAAGAGGGGGCCCTATAAATCCTACCTGCCTACGGAAAGCCCTATATAACTACCTACTTGCTGGGGGATTATACACCTACCGAAGGGGCCTATGTACTTAGTTACCGAGGGTCCTTCCTAACTACCCGGGCACCAGGAGGGTAATTATAATTATTTGGGGCTTTTGTACATAGGTGGGGAGGCATATGTGTGAAGCTGATAGAAAAGTGAGGAGTCTGCAGGGATGAGTCATGGCTGGGAGAATTCATCATGGGGGTTTGGAGCGGATTCAGAAGAAAAGGGAAGGTGACCGATTCATCAGACAAGACGTCACCTTTGAGTCATTAAATGTAACTGTACTGTGTTCAGAGCTCCTGTGCACACTGTTTTATACTACTATATGGTCACTGTACGGAGGTAATATACAGTCTGCAGAGCCTGTGTACACTGGTATCTACCACTATATGTTCACTGTATGGTTGTAATATTGGTCTTGGTGTAATGGTTTATATTCAGTAACAATTTGGTGGTATTATTCAGTTATGTTAAATATGACCGACGTAACAAAAACTGCACGGGAGTAAAATGCACTAAATATATTGAGACTTTTGTGCGTCTTTTAGTGTCTGTTGAAAGAGAAATCTATACCATCCTATACCACTATCTATACCATCATGATCCATCATGATTTGTAATGTGAAAAATTCCACACATGTGCCAAAAAATACATTTTATAAAAACAACTGATAAAACATCAATTATTGCACAAAATATGCATGTTTCAATTAATTAATACTGGTGTTTTATTTCTTAAGCCTATATTCACATGGTGTAATTTTCTCTAAAAATTTTACGTTTTTACGTTGTGGATTGCAACTCATTATAGGACATGGAATAGCCACATTCAAGAGAACTAATCCAATGTAATTTCCACACTAATCTAACGCATTCTACATTCAAGTACTGGATGCATAAAAAATGCACCATATTTTGATGCATAAAACAGTGTGCTAAAAACTCTGTCTACATACTAAGATGTGCATGGGAAAAACAGTGTGAACTCAGAATCTAGACTACTTGCAATATATTTTTTGCGAGTTTTTTTCATTGACATGTGAGTTTTTTTTTTACAGCACAATTAATCATTTTAACCCCTTCACAACATATGACATAAGTTGTCTAATGTGGGAAGGGATTCCCACAAAATGGCGTATATTTATGGCATGGAGATCTTATCTCATGGGTTTTAAAGAAGAGCCCACCGGTCGCTGCGGGGACCAAGCTGTGCACTACAGCTGTTGTTCGCCACTATTAGCTGCAGACAATTAACCTCTAAGGCCATGTTCACACGGCTTAATTGCGGGACGTATTTTTCGCCCCGCATTTACGCCGCATGTGGACGGGGGGGCGGGGCGGGGGAGCGGGGGAGTGTAAAGCAGGGGGCCGGTCACTGCGCGGCCCATAGACTATCAATGCTAGCGGGCGTCTATGACGCTAGAAAAGTGACATGTCATTATCTTCCCCGTCCAGCGGATTTTCGCCGGGCGGGGAGAGTGAGTCGACTCCATAGTTCCTCTATGAGAACTGTGAATCACCGTAATGAATGGGCCGTTTTCGGCCGTAATTGGCGCACTTTGGCGCGTAATTACGGACCGAAATACGGCCCATTATAAGCCGTGTGAACATGCCTTTAGATGCCGTGGTCAATTGTGACTGCAGCAGCTAAGGAAAAATATAGGGAGGGAGCTCCATCTGTCTCCATGTCAGTATTATACCAGCAATCTAGTTCCCTAAGGGGACAAGTAAAAAAAAGAGTCATAATAAAAGTAAAAAAAAACACACAAAAAGTAAAACACATACTCTGCCCTGTATGGCAGAATTGTGATTTTTGTTCATCCTGCAGCACATATAAATGGATTAATACAAGAGATCAAAAGTCATATAGACCTCAAAATGGTACCAATAAAAATGGCAGTTCATCCCACAAAAAAGCCCTTACCCAACTTCGTACACAGAGAAATTTAAAAGTTATGGCTATCAGAATATAGTGATGCATTAACATTGTTTTCACCATAAACCAATTTTTTTAAGGACTACAACTTAAAATATAATATAAAGTGGTATTGCTATAATCGTATCGACCCACAGAGTAAAACTAATGAGTTATGTATACTGCGCAGTTAGCTCTGTAAAAAATAAAAAACACTACCAGGATTGCTGTATTTTCTTTATCCTGCCTACTAACAAAAAATGATTTTATATGCAAATAAAAAAGTCATGTGTCACACAAAATGGTAGTATAAAAATATTTCAACTCATCCCGCAAAAGACAAGCCCTTATAAGCTCAGTACACAGAAAAGTAAAAAAGTTATGTCTCTCAGACTGTGGCGATGCAAAAAAAGTGTTTTTATTATGTAAAAGGAGTAAAACATCAAAAAAGTCTAAATTTAATATCACTGTAGTTGTGCTGACCTGCTGAGTAAAGTTAATGTCACTTTTACCGTACGGTGACTGCTGTAAAAATTATAAATAAAATACTCTACCAGGATTGCTGTCTTTTCTTTATCCTATTTTCCAAAATAAATTTGAGGGTGATAAAAAGCAATGTGTCCCCCAAAATGGTCACATCTGGTCAATCTGGCCACAGAATTTTTAGCCCCAAAAAACATATTTTTTGCAAAGTCACAAAGGAGGACATGCATCTAACAATGCTCCTGTGTGATTACATTACTTCATGTAAAAACACGTATCGGCATTCAGAAGATACGTGCTTTACATACATCTCTGTGATGCGCTTAACAGATTCAATCAACATGTCAATTCTTGATCTGTTTTATGCATCACAAACCCTATTTAAAACTACAGGGTATATTCAGAAAATGTATATAAACAAGTACCACACTGGGTACGTTTTTGGATATGTTTTATGCAAAACGTATTGCAGAACGCAGTGTGCACATAACTGTATGAATAGTGGCACTGCCTCAACAGTCAAATTTCTCAGTAAGTTAGTGTAGCATTTGTTAGTATATATGAAAGTATCTCACAGCACCTTATAAATGTGTGTCATTGTGAATCACATTTATGTGCCAAAAAGTAGGCGCTAAGTTATTTATGCGAACAATTTGTTCTCTGCTTGAACTATGATATTGGTTGAGTTTAGTCCGTCAATTACGATCCCAATTGTCGGACTGTATATATTTCATACATGTGCTGCGTCGTTCGAATCTGGCGCGACATGCCATCATACAATTGGCGTATGCAAAAATTTCGGGTCTAGTGGAGCATACTCCAGATTTTGGCCATTGATACAGCTTTTGGACAGGGGTACAACAGGTTTTTCGACTCAAAACACACCGGAAAACTGTTGCAGCCCCGCTCATATATGTCATGTGACACAGACTTTAGGGCTATTTTTATAGATTTTATTTTTCCTTCCCTTATATTTCTGGATCCTTTTAAAAATTCTTTATTTCCCCCATTTTGGTGCACATGAAAAACACATGCAAAAGTGTTATTATATTATCTTATTATATGTAGGGAAGCACCAAGTGAGGACACCAAGTGATTGTTACTATTTAATTTAAATTTACACCACACTTGGGCAACATAACTGAAGTGTATTTTTTGGATATTAGACATTTTATTGTGGTTTTCTTGCAGCTCCTAAAAGTTTAGTTTATCCTTTAATTACTATAAAAAAGTTACAAATAGAACTGGTTTGCCAGTACGACACTTGTTTGGCATATGTCTGTACTATAGAACCCTATGGATAATGCACTGTATACTTCTGTATACCTTATTATGGTAAAAAATAGCTATACGCCTTTCAAAGTGGCAAAACATGGGGTGAACCTTCACCCCCAGATCCTACCACAGCTGATTTATTCAATACAGATTACAGCTGTCAAAAACATTTGTCTCCAGAACTGAACTCAAGTTTCTGCTCACCCAAAAAAACATGGTAATATGAGATCACACACGCCTTGTTTGCATTAGTGATACCATTTTAAAAGTGTTTAGGAAAATTTTATTTGAGGGGCCCCCATTCTGATTGCCTTGATAAAATATTGCTGAAATCTAAAGACTTTTTAAATGCCAGGAAAAAACAGATGGTCATATCAAAAATTAAATGTGCATACTATACTTAAGCAGCATTAAAGGAGATGAAATACTTTAGAGTTTTTTTTCTTTTTAAAATGAAATATAATTCTTTTAATACTTATGAAAAGATATAATCTATGATAAAAGCACATTCTAAATTGCTTTCAGTCAATTACTGGATCATATACTACCGAAATAAACATGAAATATATAACATTGGAAGCCACCTACAATAAAGTAGAGGAGAGTGGTATAATAGAGGCACCAATGTACTATATCACAGCAAGATTTTTTCAATGAATTAAAATGGGATTTAAAAAAGAACACTAAAAACAAATGAGAAAAATTACCAAACTATCCCCTAAGTATTATTTTATTGCAAATTTTAAAGGTAAATCCGGGGATGAGATATAGGCTATGCCACCCCAAAAACATGTTTGCCCCCTTCTTTGTTTCTTCCCCCTTTCCTTGTAGAATTTAACCCCTCAGGGGGCGGGAAACCCTCTCCCCTACCATAGTTTTATTAATTTGTCCCCCTTGTAGTTATTTACCTAGTTTGTAGCAACCGAATGTCAGTGCTCGGGAAAACGAGGGTGCTCTAAAAGAATAAAAAATTAAAATAATAGATAGAAATCTGGATGGATGGATGAATAGATAAATAGATGCAAAAAATATGAAGCTCTCCCATCTTCAGTAGAAAAATAAAGAGATGTCTTTATTCCAACATGTCCACTAAATCTTTCATGTACATGTTGCAGAGAACTGCATATTCTTTTTTGTTTGTTTTTTATAAGACGTGGACCTGTGGACCCCGGTTTCTTAATGAATTTTTTGGCATTTTGATCCCATAAACCTCAATAGGTATTTAGACTGCATTTAAAAACACATTGAGGCACATTTGCTATTACTTTCTTAAAGTTAGATAGTGTATACTTAGGCTGTCCAAAAATGTGCTAAATTTATCACAGCAGTTCATGTTTAGGAGCCATGTAGACAGCACTTTAAACCACATCTCTGTTCTCATTGGTAATGTAGTTACCGCAGTAGTTACCGCAACAGATACTGTGACAGAGCTGCCATGATCCCGTAGAGTTCGATAGAGCAAACATAGTTCTATTTAGAATACATTTGCTCTACTTCACAGTGGTATTCGCTTTCCCGGTGGGATTCAGAAGTATATTAAGCTATGCTGTTGTGTCCTGAACAGACATAGGACTACACGTGTCCCTTTCAACACAACTGGGCTGCTGGAACCACAACGTGGTATCCCTGGGTGTATCTTTTTCAAGGTACTCCAATGGAAACCACTGACATGTTGTAAAATGCCATGAGATTGACCCATTAATAAATTTGGAACATCTTTAACCCCTTACCGCCAGAGCCAGTTTTGGCCTCTCTGACAGAGCCCCATTTTTGAAATCTGGCATCTGTCACTTTATGTGAGAATAACTTTTTGACACTTTAACCTATCCATGTGATTCAGAGACTGTTTTCTCATGACAAATTGTGCTTTAAGATAGTAAGTAATTTTGGTGCAAAAAATGCTTGTTTATTTGTGAAAAATATCGAAGTATCATGAAAAAGTTGAAAAATTTACCAATTTCAAACTTCAAAATTTCTGCATGTAAGATAGTTATTCCACTCAAAATAGTTTATAACTAGCATCTACCATATGTCTGCTGTAGGTTGTCATCATTTTTTTTTTTTTACGACATTAGGGGGCTTAGAAATTAAGTAGTAATTTTAAAATTTTCAAGAAAATTTGCAATATACATTTTGTAGGCACCAGTCCAGTTCTAACGTGACTTTGATTGGCCTGTATGTTAGGTACCCCCATAAAGGACTTCATCTAACAAATTACACCTCTTAAAGTATTCAAAACAGCATTTGGAAGTTTTTTAACCCCCTTAGGTGTTTCACAGGATTAAAAGCAAAGTGGAAGTGAAATTTCAAAAAATTTCACTTTTATTTGCAGATTTTCAATTTTTATCCATTATTCACAAGAATACGGTTTAAATGGGGATCAGGGAAATGCAACTTAATATTGATTCCCCAGATTCTCCTGTGTTCAGAGATATTCCATATGTGGCCCTAGTGCGCTATTTGGCTCAACCACAAGCCCCAGAGTGGGAGGAGCACCTATTGGACTCTGGGGTCTCATTTTCAATACGATTTTATTTAGGCGCCATTTCAGGTTTGCGCCTAAGGTGCTAAAACGTAATAAACTCCTCTAAAAAGACCCCATATTGGGAACGACACCCCTTAAGGAATATATCCAGGTGTGTAGTGAGTATATCGACCCCATAGATGTGTCACAAAATTTTTTAGCGTTAGGCTGTGAAAATGAAAACATTTTTTTTCCAACAATCTGCAGTTTTAGCTGAAAATGTTTAATTTTTACAAGAAACCTGGTAAAATAGCACCCAAAATTTTGTTACGCAATTTCTTCAAGTTTCGGCATACCCTACATGTGGGTGTAAACTGCTTTTTGGGCACATGTCAGGGCGTATAAGAGAGGGAGTGTTATTTGGCTTTTGGAACGCAGATTTTGGTGGGGTCAAGTCGCATTTGCAAAGCCCCCAAAGTACCAGAACAGGTGAAACCTTTCAGAAGTCACCCCATTTTGGATTGAGCATCCCTGAGGGATATCATCTAGGGGTATATTGTGCATTTTGGGCGCACAGGTATTCCAAAGTTTTTTTTTTGCATTGGGCCATGAAAATAGGGGGGAAAAATGCAATTCAACCATTTTTTTTTTGTCTTCAATTTTACTGCATTTGCCGTGCAGTGTAAATTACGTGATAACTTTACTATGGGGGTTGGTACAATTGCAATGATAAAAACATTTTTATATAGTTTTTTATGTTTTATTACTTTTACACAATAGAAATAGGTCTATATAAAATTGCGTTTTTATGTTGTCCTATTGTGATAGCCATAACTTTTTCAGTTTTCTGTGTATGGAGCTGATTATGGGCTTCTTTTTTGTGGGATGTTTTATAAGTATCATTATAGGGTGCTTATGATGCTTTGATCACTTTTTATTAAGGTTTTTGTGAGGCATTTTGAACAAAATACAGCATTTCTGGTAGAGTTTTTTATTTTTATTTTTTACAGCGGTCATCATGTGGTATAAATGACATGCTAGCTTTACTCAGCAGGTCGATACAATTACAGCGATACCAAATTTGTATATATTTTTTATGTTTTACTGCTTTTACACAATAAAAACACTTTTATTCAAAAAGGAAAACAAGTTTTTGCATCGCAATTGTCTGAGAGCCATAACTTTTTTATTTTTCTGTTTATGGAGCTGTGTAGGGGCTTGTTTTTTGTGGGATGAGTTGACGTTTTTATTGGTATCAATTTTGGGGGGACAAGACTTTTTGATCAGTTTTAAATCCGTTTTTTGGAAGGCAGGGTGAAGAAAATACTGCAATCCTAGTAGTGTTTTTTATTTTTATTTTTAACAGCGCTCACCGTGCAGTATCCATGACCAGTTAGCTTTACTCTCTGGGTCGATACGATTATGGTGATACCAATTTATATAGTTTTTTTTATTTTGAAGCATTTAAAAAAAAAAAAAAATTGTTTTATTTTGTAAAACAATATTTATGCATCGCTGTCTTTCTGAGAGCTAACTTTTTATTTTTCTGTTTAAACAGAGCTATGTAAGATGTTTTTTTTGCGGGATGAACTGAAGTTTTAATTGGTAACAACTTTGGGTTTATATGAGTTTTTGATCTATTTTTATTCCATTTTATGTGCTGCAAATGAAAATCGTAATTCTGTGACTTTTTTTTTCTTTTTGTTTTTTACGGGGTTCACCGTACGGGTTTAAATTTTAACATGACTGATTTATAGGGTGGGTCATTACGCACGCGGCGATACCAAATATGGGTACTTGATTTTTTAAAATCTTTTTTGGGGCGATTGCCGTTTGTAAAGGGGAAAAGGGCAGTGTACGTGTTTTTTATTTTATTTTTTTGTGTTTTGTGTTTTACTTTTTTTACTTTTTTTTTACTTTTTCACATTTTTTCACTTTTCCCAGTGGAGATTTGTAACAGCAATGGTCAGATTGCTGTTACAGTGGTAGACCTGTACACAGCGTTGCTGCTGTGTACTGGTCGCCATGGTAACTGTCGATCACCATGCCCACCAGGTATTGTGGGCCTGGTGATGTCACCAGACTACCCGGATACTTTCAGCAAGCATCCAGGAGTCGGGGTAAGAGACCAGCGAGCGGCATCTCTGCCGCTCGCTGTGCCGGATCGCAGGCAGCAGGATCTCACTCCTCCTGCCTGCAGCTTCATTATTGCATCCACGATGTCGCGATAATGAAGCGTCAATCACCCGCTGCCGGAGCTCACTCCGGTCGTGGGTGATGCGGCATGAAGCCAGCTTTAATGTACCGCTGGTTCCATGTCGCGATCTTGCGCGGCTTGCCCGCAAGCCCGCATGATTTCCAGGACGTATGCATGTGTCCATTTGCGGGAAGTCACTTCCCGCTAGGACGTATGCATACGTCCCATGTCGGGAAGGGATTAAACTTGTCTAGCTTTTATAGACCAAGGGCCTTATGCATGAAAACTGTCTAGTTGTAAAACTTTCTTTGTTGCCCATAGCAACCAATCAGATCTAAGCTTTAATTTCATGTAGTGCTCTAGAAAAATAAAGTATGACCTGTGATTGATTGCTATTGGCTACAAACAAAGTCATACACCTAGACAGTTTACATTCTTAAGGCCCCAAATGTTAATTGGCTTACTTTGCACCAAAATTCTGAAATTGTGGATTTCTAGTGTAAATTTGTCACAGAACATCTTATTGTGACCATGGCCCTTTCTCATGAAGTCACACATGTCTATAGCAAAGCCACACACCCTTTTTGATCAGTCGCCGAGTGTCTAAAACACATAATAAGTGTATCTGCACCAAAATGTCCAACTTTTTGGCACAATTTGCAATACATTTCTGGTGCAAGTACAGTAATAAATCAGCCCCATTGTGTTTAATTACAACGGGAAACTTTATAAGAACTGGAGTAAGATGCGCTAAACATATTGAAGCTTAACCCCTTACCGACATTTGACATAGCCATACGTCAAGTTCGGGTAGGAGTTCCCGCATATTGACGTATGGGTACATCATGGAGATCGTGGCATGAGCTCCGGCCGCAGGTGATTAACCCTTCACTATCGCGACCTATCATGATTGTCGCAGTAAAGCATCCAGCCTGTCTGGTGATGTCACCATGCCCGCAATGCATTGTGGCGATGGTGATTGACAGTCACCATGGAGACCAGTGTACACCAGCAATGCAGTGTACTGGTCTGCCTTGTAACAGTGATCCGAAGATCACTCATGCAAATCCCCTATGGGGAAAAGTGAAAAAATGTGAAAAAGTTAAAAAAAGTTAAAAAAAAAGTAAAACACAAACACGAAAAACAAAATAAAAACATGTACACTGCCCATTTCCTCTTTAAAAATGCCAATTGCCCAGAAAAAGATCAAAAATAAATAAAGTACACATATTTGGTATTGCAGCATGCGTAACGACCCACCCTATAAATATGTCATGTTAATTAACCTGCATGGTGAACGCCGTAGAAAAAAAGAAAAAAAGTCACAGAATTTTTGTTCATCCCTTAGCACATAAAATTGAATAAAAAGCGCAATCAAAAACTCATATGAACACCAAAGTGGTGCCAACTGAAATGTCAATTCATCCCGCAAAAAAAAAAACCTTTACACATCTCTGTACTAGAAATTAGTGAACAGTAAAATGTTCGAGTTTGAGTCGAACTTCGAACAGTAGTGGTGTTCGGTTTGAGGTTTGATTTGAACTCGAACTTGAACCACATTAAAGTCAATAGAAGAAGATGTTTGGGTTAATTTTTATACCTATACAGGTAAGGAGAAGCTATAATTACCATCCATAACAGTAAACTGGATACGTGGAACAACTTAGTGAAAAAAATTTGGCTCTAAGAGTGTCAGAAAAAAATTGAAAGGCTAAAATACTTCATTCCTTTCAATGGCTAATGGAAAAGATGAGGACAGCTTGCAAGCAGGGGCATAGCTATAGGAGGTGCAGTGGTAGCAGTTGCTACGTGGCCCTGCATCCTGAGGGGGCCCAAAATCCCCTTTGACACTTAAGAAGACACCGGTATTGGAAATGGCACATGGTAACTGGCAGGAGTGCCAATAGGGCAGTACGGGCAGTACTCCTGTCAGGAGCACTAATCAAAAAGGGGCCCACTAATATGTTAAAAAATAGGAACTAGTAATAGTTGGGGGCCCCATTTGATTTGGCTGTATGGGGCCCTGAAACGGTTAATAGATGACTGATGGCAGCCCTGGTAACGGGGGCCCCATTTCACTTTTTGAATCAGGGCCCAAGAACTTCAAGTTACGCATCTGCAGGCTGGACTAGATTAGACGGCCACCATTGGTGGCAGCAAGAACATGGCAATGGGAAACAGCGAGGTTGAGGTTAAACTCGATTAGATGGCAGTACCATTGGTGGCAGCGAAAACATGGCAATGGGGGAACAGCCTGGTTCCGGTTCCACTAGATTAGATGGCAGTACCATTGGTGGCAGCGAGAACATGGCAATGGGGAACAGCGAGGTTTCGGTTTGACTATATTAGACGGCAGTACCATTGGTAGCAGCAAGAACATGGCAATGGGGCACAGTGAGGTTCTGGTTTGACTAGATTAGATGGCAGTACCATTGGTGGCAGCGAGAACATGGCAATGGGGAACAGCCGGGTTCCGGTTCAACTAGATTAGATGCAGCAGTAGCATTGGTGGCAGCGAGAACATGGTCATGGGGAACAGTGAGGTTCTGGTTCAACTAGATTAGATGGCAGTATCATTGGTGGCAGCAAGAACATGGCAAATGGGGAACAGAGAGGTTCCGGTTTGACTAGATTAAATGGCAGTACCATTGGTGGCTAGCGAAATCATGGCCAATGGTAAACAATGAGGTTGAGGATAAAACAGGACTTAATTGGTGGTTGTAAAGGTAAAGGCATTTAAAAAATCAAGATTTGGGAGGGTAGAAGGAGGAGTAGTAAGAGGTGTATGCAGTGCCATCAAGGTTAAACAGGTGTATATTCTTAAAAAACTTCCGCTGTAAGAAGTAAATTAGATGTTGGCAAGCGTAGAATACTGTTTGTAGAAGCGAGCAGGCAAAGGGTCATACAGACATGAGATGTAGCTCGTGTAGTTTAAATGTGTGACAGTGGGTACGAAAGTATTAAGACACTTAAAATTTTTTCACTCTTTTTTCATTACAGCATTTTGTAAGCGATCCAAAGTTCATTTTTTTCTCATTATTGTACACTCTGCAACCCATCTTGAAAGTAAAAAAAAAAAACAGAAATGTAGATATTTTGGGCAAATTTCATAAACAAGAAAAACTGAAAACAATCACTTGGTCATCAATATTCAGACCCTTTGCTGTGGACACTCAATATTTAACTCACATCGGTCATTTCATTCTGATCTCCCTTAGATGGTTCTATCTTATTAAAGTTCAGCTGTGCTTAATTAAACTGATTGGACTTGATTAGGGTAAGGCACGCACCTGTCGTATATAAGACTCACAGTCACAGGACATCGCCCAGCAGCGCAGAGGACTGGATTTGTGGCAAGCACATGATCTGGGCCAAGGTTACAAAATAATTTCTGCAGCACTCAAGGTTCCTAAAGAGACAGTGGCCTCCATAATTTGAGATGGGCGAATTTTCCCGAAATTCGTTTCGTTCACTTAGCTGAATTTCTCGGCAAAAAATAACTTGTTCGAATTACCTCGGCCCCGAGTACGTTAAAAAACAGTATTTCCAGGCTGCACAGAGCCTGCCAGGGTGTGTAGAATAGAATGTCTGTGCCATGCTTAAATATGCAGAGGGAGCTTGTTTGGTTCTTCATACAAATGTTGTGTTTAGATGACAAGCAGATGGACTGCCGCCGCTTTTAGAATCGCTTCACTATAAAATTCCATGGGCATTAGAGGCAAAACTGACCTAAAAAACTCATGCGGGAATGTAGCTGATAAAGTCATCAAGCGAATGCTGGGGAAAAACAAGCTGAGAGCTAGGTGGCAACATTAGTGACAGAGTTTGGAATGGTGACGGCGGCTGCCACAGCAGCATGAGGTTCAGGCAGTGGGCACAATGACATTCTGGAGGGGGGGGGGCTGGCAAAACAGGGAGGAAGCCACAGAATGCACAATGAATGAGAGCTGGAGGTTCACGGCTGGCAGCAGCATGAGGTCAGGGCATGACACAATGACATTCTGGAGGTGGACAAAACAGGAGGAAGCACAGAATGGCACAAATGGACTGAGAGCGGACTGGGTTCAAGGCGGCAGCAGCAGCTTGAGGTCAGGCAGTGGACAAAGACACAGGTGTGGAGGACACGGGGCAGCAGGCCACAGCAGCAGCATGAAGGTCAGAAAGTGGCACAATGACATCAGTGTGGAGGACACGGCGAGCAGCACAGCAGCAGCATGAGGTCAGGCAGTGGCAATATCACATTCTGGAGGTGGCACAACAGGGAGGACAGCCACAGAAGGGCACATGACTGAGGACGGAGGGTCACAGGCGGCAGCAGCATGACGGTCAGGGCAGTGGCACAATGACCATTCTGGAAGGTGCCCAAACAGGAGGAAGCCACAGAATGGGCACAATGATGAGAGCGGAGGTCACGGCGGCAGCAGAATGAGGTCTGGCAGTGGCACAATGACACAGTGTGGAGGACACGCAGCAAGCCACGAGCAGCAGCATGAGGTCAGAAAGTGGCAACAATGACACAGTGTGGAGACACGGGCCAGCAGCCACAGCAGCAGCATGATGGTCAAGGAAAAAGTGGCACATTGGACACAGTGTGGAGGACACGGCAGCAGCCACAGCGCAGATGAGGTCAGAAAGTGGCACAAATGACACAGTTGTGAGGTCACGGCAGCAGCACACAGCGCAGCATGAGTCAGACAGTGGCACAATGAATTCTGGAGGTGGCAAACAACAGTATTAGGCCACAGAGCAGAGGTGGCACAATCACACAGTGTAGAGGTCACAACAGCAGCTGTTGAGGGTTAGGCAGTGGCACAAGACATTCTGGATCGGTGGCAAAAACAGGTGGAAGCCACAGAGTGGCACAATGCTGAGAGGGATGGTCACGGCGGCAAGCCGCATGAGGTCAGGCAGTGGCACAATGAACACACGTGTGGAGGGGGACATGGCGAGCAGCCACAGCAGCAGCATGACGTCAGACAGTGGCACAAGACAAATTCTCGGAGGTGGGCAAAAAATTGGGAGTAGCGCCACAGAGTGGCACAATGACAGAGATTTGAGGTGATGGCGGGCAGTGAAGCAACAGCATGAGGTAAGAGAGTGGCACAATGACCAGTGTGGATGTCACGGCAACAGAACAGCAGCAGCAGCATGAGTCATAGGTGGCACAATGTACAGAGTGTTGAGGTTGGTGGCAATACAGTCCCTGGTAAAAGATGGGTGGTTTTTTTTTTTTTTTTTTTTTAGGCAGATGGAGAAAATGGCAGAAGATGATGTGGCATCAGGTGGGTGGCGGCATCAGGGATAGTGGCTGAGGCAGGTAGTTTTTAAACCAGGATGACGCCTAAGGCATTGGTGTGTGGAAAATCCTGGCGAATCCACGCATGATTTCATTTGACAATGGTCAGTCGTTCCACATTTCCCGTGGACAAGCGGGTTCTCCTTGGGGTAACGATGGCCCCGTCCGCACTGAACACCCGCTCTGATGCCACCACTGGCGGGGCAGGACAGCTTCTCCACACTCGCAAACTCGGCAAGTTGCGGCCACACATCCAGTTTGGCTGCCCAGTAGTCCAGCGATCTTACATTCTAACTGAGGTGGCAGAGTGCTGTCTAAGTAGGCCACCAACTGTTTGTTCAGGGACTGCTCCAGGTCCTGCTGTGCTCTGCTGGCACTGCCCTCCTCACTAGAGGGGTGAAGGAAAGCTGCTCATCTGTGACTCCAGACTTAGGTTACTATGATGGAGCTTGTATGCTCCTACCCCCCAACTTCCACCCAGCAGCCGCTCGGCAGTAGTACCGTGAGCGCTGAGGAACACCACGGTCAGACCTTGTCAGAGAGGGACGATGCCGCACATAGGCAGCGGCCCAACTGATTACAGGAGGATTTCACTATAGTATTGAGTTTGTCTTCCTCTCAATAGATGGGAAAAAAGGCTCCCATTTTGGACCGGTAGTGAGGGTCCAAATAGGGTGGAGAGCCAGAAGTCATCCCCTCAGCGGATGCTGGACTATTCGGCTGTGTCACTAGCAGGAAATAAGCATGATGCGGGCCATTGCACAAGTGATCGAGGGGGTACCCTGCCTCCATTCCACTGTACACTGACGCACGGATGCTTGGGGGTCATCTGCCTTGCTTCCTCATACTCCATCCACTCTCCAGCTGCTCCTGCTCTCCTCTCTTTGTTCACCTGGGTAGAAGAAAATTCCACTCATTTCACCAGACAATGCTTCTGCTCCCAATAGTCCTACCTCTTCCTCCTCCTCCCATTTCAGTCCCACGGACTCATGTGGCACGAGGATGTAGTCGCCACGTCTCAGTCCCCTGACCAGACAGATTTTTCAGCATCGGTTCCAGGGACATGAAGCAGTGGAATGACGTTATTCATCCCGTAGTCCTGGCGACTGACAAAAACGTCGCCTCCTCGCATGGCCTCCGTCAAACAAAAACGGCAGATGTCACGCATGAGCTGACATGGCTGACATCAATGTTACCAGGCTGTTCTGGCTTTAGTACAATGGATAAAGTGCATGCACAGTTTCATGGCCATTTTTCAGAATGTTCTGAAGATCGTGGAGACTTCAGGAACCTTTCACAACCAGATTGAACAATGCGCCATGAGGGCGCATGGGACCATCCCTCTCGGTGCAGCGACGACACCATGTTCTCACACTTGTCCGTCACCATGGTTCGATTTGCAGTTGGCTCGGAAGAAAGCACAAAATCGATTTCTTGCTGCATGAGCGGAGCCAGTTCCTCCCTGTGTGGACTTCGTTTCGCCGAGGCAACGCCAGTGTAGAACTGCGTGACACCGCTGTGCCTACACATGTGGAGCAGTACTTGTGGAGGCTGCGATGGTGGTGATGGTGGAGGAGGAGGCGGACATGGGCGAGGTGCAGCTGTTGACAACGGAGGAGAAGCGGCTGTCTCCTGTCCAAGTTGTTGGCTTGCTGTGCCTGGGCAGGAAGCACATTCACCAGTGTGGGCGTAATAGAAGGACATGTACTGCCCTGACTCGTAGTTACAGCTCAGAGACGTCCGCACTGCCGTGCACCTTGGAACAAACCGATAAGCTGAAGGACTGACCCACCTTCTGTTCTGCATATTTATGAAGTGCTGGTACTGCCTTATTGGAAAAAGAAATTATGGCTTGGAACTCTCCATCTCGGCACAAGCATTAGTTCTCTGCATGAGTGCAGAGTCCACCATTTGGAAGGGAGGGACTTCAATACCATAACTTGGACAGGAGCACGGTCAAGCTGCTGCACCTGAGGATGGTTTGACGCATACGGTTGTCTCTTTGCAATCGCTCGGAGAAACGACTGCGCCAGGGAGTAGCGAGGAGCAGGAGCATTGACCGGGAGATGATATCAAAGACAACAAAGCTCCCTTCTGAAGAGGTCGGTGCGAAGCCTTGAACTGGCTGGCAATGGCTGCGTACCATGGCGCTGCTGTGCTGTGTTGCTGCATGGCGGCCAGGAATTGCGACCACCACATCTGAGCCACGTTTCTACCAGGCCACGGTTGGTGACGACTGCATGTGTTGACGCAGGGCCCATGGTGCCAACGTTAGCTATGGCCACGCTTTCACTTTCTGCCCACAGATTCTAATATTACCCTTATTCGGCTCCTCCGGTGTCCTTAGCACAGAACTGCTCACACCGGCCGAGTATCGGATTTTACCGCAAACGTCCGCACTGAGTGACTACTGCCGCCGCTGCCTCGCTGGGCCCTGTGCCGCTTTACTTGTTGGACCTGCGAAGCGGATATTTTTTACCCCGTGGCGCTTGGCTCCCAGACCTCACATGCTGCTATCCTGCGATCACGGCCACAGACCCACTTGCTGGCTTTGCGCCGCTGCCTGCGCGCAAGTGACGCCCTTCCTTCTCTTGCAGGATTATGAAGCCCTTGCCCACCGGCTCCAAGTGGCGGTCGGCTTACATCATCATCTATTTGTGTTTCATCGTCACTGCTGTCCTCATCACGTCTTGGTATGACGAGGGCTGACTCTAACAACACTGACCTCCCATGCCACTCTCACATCTTATTTGCCGCCTAAGCAAGAAGCAGGGGATATTGGCCCCATTTCTTCGCTGCCAAGTAGCTGCTGACTGCCCTCTCAATTTGTTCATCCTCGTATATAGTTGGCGCTGAGCCAAGACCACATAGTAGATCTCTGGCTGAGGGAACTGGTATGGGAACAGAGGCGGGCTGACGGACAGGTGAGGGCCGCTGACCCGCTCCCGGGCCATGCCAACTAATGGTTGTGTCTGAGGTTCCCTCCGTCTTGACTTGGGGTGTCAGGATGTCATCGGGGAAGAGGATGGACCTATTCCAACCAATCACGAACCTTGGGTTGCTGAAAAAAACACAGGCCGTTCAGATGACAGCGGCAGTTGTGGCCTCACCGGAGTGACCCTGCTGCGACGTTCCTTGCTGTGCTGCGACCTGCGCGCTTGGTCCAGGAATGTTTGTGCCACTGCACTCGCAGGTGCAGAGCCTGCCACCTCTTCTGTCCGACAATACTGTTTCTGTTCTAAAAATTTACAGACCCCTGTTTGATGAAGATATTGTATATTGATTAATATAACACCCTGTTTTTGACTCCAAATGAACCCAGTAACAAGCTTGGGTAACCTTGGATATAAATTGCGCTCCACAAATGGCCAGGAAAAATTTACTTGTATGTGTCGTTTTAAAAACACTGTGTGTATTACTAAATGTCAAAAGCCACAAAAACAGGCTTAGTAATTAACTTCGCGACATGAAATTGGCTACAGGAAAATGCTATATATTTTGCGGTGAAAAAATAGACGGTTTATTTTGTCAGCACACCAGCAAAAACAACGCTTTATTAACCCCTAGATGTAAATTGCGCCAAAGAATTGAGCCGCACAAACTAGTAGCTTTGTAGCGTATGTACAATTGGCATGTTTTCTACGCCACACAACAAGAGATACAGTTGTATTAAACTCTTGCTTGTGAATTAGGCTACAGGAAAAAATTTAATATATTTTTGGGCGTTGAAAAAGACGGTTTATTTTTTTCAGCACACCACGCAAAAAACAACGCTTACAATTTAAACCCTGGGAATGTTAATTGCGCCCAAGAATTGAGCCGCACAAAACTAGTAGCTTTGTAGCGTGTTACAATTGCGTGTTTTCTACGACCACACAACAAGAGATACAGTTGAATAATCCTTTGCTTGTGAATTAGGCTACAGGAAAAATTATATATTTTGTGTTGAAAAGACGGTTTCTGAGGTCAGCACTCAGTCAAAACAACGCTTAATTAACCCCTGGATGTAAATTGCGCCAAAGAATTGAGCCGCACCAAACTAGTAGCTTTGTCAGCGTGTTACAATTGCGTGTTTTCTTATGCCTACACAACAAGAGATACAGTTGGTAATTAAACCTTTGCTTGTGATTAGGCTACCAGAGAAAAATTTATATATTTTGATCGTTGGAAAAAGGACGGTTTTCTTGAGGTTGCACACAGCAAAACAACGATTAATTAACCCTGGGATGTAAATTGCGCAATAGAATTGAGCAGCCAAAAATGAATTGGTATTTGTATAGTTAAAAACGCTGTTCTTTAAATGGAATTACAACAGGAACTGGCTTAGATCCCACTTGGATATTGAATGTATATGCGTCTGTGCAAAAGGTGGACGCACACTGGATTTCAGATCCAATACCCCAAAAAATTAGAAATAGGAATTAAGAAAGACAGTCTCTGGAGACAAGTGAGACACCCCACAGAAATCTGCTTATATAAAAAAATCAATTTCTTCAGTAAGTAGCATCAGCGCGGCAGCATCTTTGATAGTACAGTGAGAGCGGTATGAGCTCCAGCGTCGCGCCCGGATTATTATAGTGCGGTGACATCACAGATTCGCCGGTCTCTGATTGGCTTCACCTCTGCACATGTCATGAAGGCTATGCTTCTTCCTCCCAGAGTGCTTTGCCCATGTAACGCATGTGCTCGCAGCCATTTTATCAATCAAAAGCACACTTCGTTCACCCGAAAGTACCCCAAAGTTCAACTTCGTTCCTGAACCGAAGGGTTTCCTGAAATTTAAACGATCCACTTCGTTAGAATCAATTGCCCATCTCTATCCATAATCTAAAATGGAAGATGTTTTGGGATGAAACACAACTTTTCCTGGACCTGACCATACCCGCCAAACTAGCACAATCGTGGGAAGAAGGAGCCTTGGTTGAGAGAGATAAAGAGAAGCCCAAGATTCTGTGGCTGAGCCCCCGGAGATGCAGCAGGGAGATGGGAGAAGAAGAGTTCCACAAAAGTCAAACTATAACTGCAGCCCTCACCAGTCAGGGTTTATGGCAGAGTGTGCTGACGGAAAGCCTCTCCTCATTGCAATAACATAATGAAAGCCAAATACAGATGCAAAAAAACACATGAGGATCCCATACTATGAGGCCCTTCTAGGACTTAATATTGACTAACAGAAATGCACAGAATAACAAAGGATTCAGGTTTGAGGGGCCACCTAGCAAATAGTGATTCATAATATATTAATTTCCATTTATCCTTCAACAGGAGCTTTTTGTCGATGGAGCACAAAAACACTGGATATTTGAGGACGGCTAAGTTTATCCGCTTAGGAGGCCTTTAACCATAGTACTGGGAAAAGTTGTTTAAAATAGCAAACAGAATTATAATGGGATATTTTTAAAAAACATCTTAGAAGCCCACTGTGAGAGGTGGCAATAAAATAATTAGAAACAGGAAAAAAGCAGATGTGCATCAACAGAGATGTAAATGAGCAATAAAAACAAAAAGAAAGCATTTCGCTACTAAAACAGGAGGGGCGGGGGAAGAGGACCAAAAGGATATAAGGAAAAAGTAAAATATGTAAAAAAATGATAAAGGCAGGTGGGGGGGGGGGGGGGTGGGGGGCAGCAAGTGGAAACAGAAAGTCGTATTGCCTTAGAAAAGTAAACACAACCCAAAATATTTTTAACTATATAATAGTAAAAGATTAAAAAAAGAAATATCGATGCCCTTTAAAAAGTATGGGAGTATTGTGGAGGGTGATGAGAAGAAAGCAAACTATTAAAACAATTTTTTTCTCCACTGTATTTAACGAGGAAGATGCCTTTTTTTGATGAGCAGAGGAGATGAGGGCAAACTTGAACTTAAATGTTTCTTGTCTATCCCAGGAAGAGTGCAGAGCTCTCCGCTTAGGAAGCTTTAAAATGGTCAAAATCACCCAGCCTATGATGGTATACACTCCTGTTGTCTAACGGAAATTATTATGTCTAGATTAGTCCTCTATATTAATATTTATGGACTGTATAATAACGGGGTATGTCGCCAAAGGATTGGCGATAGAAATGTGGTGCCATATTCAAAAAGGGTAGTCAAAAGTGATCCTGAAACTAGTAGGCAGGTAAGGTTTAACCTCTGTTTTGTGTAATAAAAGATGTTCGAAGGTTTTCTAAAGATGCTATCTGGACTATCTCACTGAATAAAGTATAACCGCCATTTCAGGCAATGGGTTTTTAAAGGATCGGTCTGTCAAAACTAATCATCTGAAGCTTATATGAAGAAGTTAGTTCTAGGACTGGATCGGGGTTGAGATGAGACATTGGATGTCATATATTTTTGATTTTTCAAAAAGCATTTGATACTGTACCAACATAAAAAGGGTTGGTAAGTAAAATGAGAAGCTTGGACTGGGGGAAATGTGTGCAAGTGGGTAAAGCAATGGACTCAGTGATAGAAACAAAAGTGTAGTTTAATTAAACGGGTTTTACATATCAGACAGGAATCCCTGTTACTAGTGGGGTTACCACAGGGCTCAGTATTGGGCCCTAGCCTCTTTAATTTTTCATTATGATCTTACACATGGATTGCACAGTAGAATATAATCTTTGCAGATGATACTAAGCTCTGTAAAGTAATCAACACAATAAGAGGATAATGTGTTATTACAAAGGGAACTGTATAGGTTTGGAGAGGCTGGGAAGAGAAGTGGCAGTTTAAGATTTAACACATGATAAATGGCAAGGTTATGCACATGGGGAGGAAACATCCATTCATTGATTACATGTTTATACGGAAAAATGCTGGGTTAAAACGTGACATGGAGAAGGAATTTGGAGATCCTGGTGGACAGAAAACTTAACTGTAGCAGCCAATGTCAGGCAGCAGCAGCCAGTGGCAAATATGATCATGGGTTAGTATTAAAAGGGGATAGATGCAAAAAAAATGATGGGAACATTATTCTTAGTGACAATTATTGCGGACCTCTTATATTAAAAAAAATTGCAGTGTTGAGTGACTCCTCTAGGCGCGCCTTCATCTCCACCATCTACTTGGCAACATTATACATATAAATCACTCCTTGAATTATATCAAAAATCTTCAACAATTTTATTACGCTGTAATTACAGCCATAATAATCATAATCATATGCTATAAAGTTTAAAAAATCATATTGCACTTGCGATTTAGAAGTCATCTCCAAGCGTGGAGTATCCTTAGTTAATTTCCATAAGGCGTTTAGAGTGTGATTACTCTCGATCCTGCGGCCATGACAGCCTACTCAGGTGTGTGCAGCACCGCGGCGTTTCGGGGACACGCCCCTTCCTCAAGCGTGCTCACTCGTTCATCTTTCCACTATTTAAACTATTAATACATGTGTGATTACTTTACATAAATAACAGCAGACATAACGCTTAAGACTTATCACTTAAACATATACTTATGTGAACAAACAACATAAAAGACATTAAAATTACAGGTCTTCATTCAGGTCTACAAGGGTTATGTGGCAAGTGAGAAAATCCAAAAAAACCTTCCACTTTGATGGGTCACCTACACTATTATGGTAATTCCTGACTCAACTATCTGCCATCTAAGATCACTATTTTGTGCCTAGCTTAGAAAATTTCTCCACTAACGAGTTTCACCAAACTTATACTTTTACTCTACCTGTTTATCATCGTTGTATGTAACATATAAAAGCTTGATTTTATCTAAAGTAAAAATAGTTCTAATTCGGGCTTTTGTTTGAGGGATCAGATAAAAGTCCTGTGGCAGTTTCTGAGAAGCTTCTGAAGCTAATCTGAACTAATTAGCAACTGAAAACTCAGTGTTGAAATACACCATGGAGCTATATGCAATTCAGTCAGGTCTGACCAGGAAGTGATAGAGTATTTCATTCATGCATCTATGAAACTCTGTTGGGAGACAACTCCTTTAAGCAATAAATGTTGTGTTATATATGTAAAAGTAATCACTTCTTGTATTAATAATTTAAATAGTTGATAGGGCAACATTATTCTCCCATTATAAAGTCACTGGTTAGACCACATCATGGAATATTGTGTAAAGTTTTGGGCACCAGTGCACAGGAAAGACATTGTGGAGCTTGACGGTACAAAGGCGGGCACGAAAAAAAATAATAAAAGGACTGGGTGGAATCACATTACCCAGATAGATCAGCAAAATTAGGGTTATTTAGTTTAGAGAAAAGATGGCCTTCGGGGGGACATATTAAATTGTTTAAATATATAAGGGTCAATATAGAGATCTTGCTAAAGATTTATTTATACCCAGGACTGTATCAAGAAAACAAGGGGGCATCCTCTACGTCTTGAGGGAAAGAAAGTTTTCACCAACATAGTAAGGGATTCTTTACTGTTAGAGCAGTGAGACTGTGGAACTCTCTGCAGAGGAAATTGTCCCATGGTGAATTCAATAAGAAGAGTTCAAAGGGGTACTGGATGCATTTCTGGTGGTAATAATATAACAAGTTATTGTGACTGGATTCTGGAGGAAGGGGATTTATTCTGAGTAGGGAAGAATTTTTTCCCTAAAATGAGGACAATTGGCTTCTACCTCATGGTGGTTTTTGCCCGCCTCTGGATCTACGCTTTAGCAAAATAGGCTGAACTAGATGGACGTATGTCTTTTGTCGGATTTACAAAATATATAACTATGTAACTATGAGAAATAAGAATCTCTGGTCTGATGAGACGAAGATTGAACTTTTTGGTGTTAATTCTAAGTGGTATGTGTGGAGAAAACCAGGCACGGCTCATCACCTACCCAATACAATCCCAACAGTGATACATGATGGTGGCAACATCATGTTTTGGGGGTGTTTTTCATCTGCAGGGACAGGACGACTGGTTGCAATTGAAGGAGAAAGATTGAATGCGGCAAGTACGGATATCCTGGATGAAAACTTCTTCCAGAGTGTCTGACCTCAGGCTGGGCCGAAGGTTCTTCTTCACAACAAGACAATGGACCCTAAGACACAGCTAAAAAATAACAATGGCACTGCTTCAGAATAACTCTGTGCCCATTCTTGGACTGCCAAGCCAGAGCCCTGACCTAAACTCAATTGAGCCATCTCTGGAGAGATTTGAAAATGGCTGTCCATCAATGTTCACATCCAACCTGAGGGGAAACCGGAGAGGATCTGCAAGGAAGGAATGGCAGAGGATCCCCAATCCAAGGTATCGAAAAACTTGTTGCATCACTCCAAGACGTCTCATTGCTCCAAAAGGGTTCTTCTTACCAATACTGAAGCAAAGGGTCTGAATTACTTAAGACCATGTGATTAGAGATGGGCGAATTCAATCGATTCTAAACGAAGTGGAATTCGTTTTAGAATTTCAGGAAAAACTTCGGTTGGACGAAGTCGAACTTTGGGTACTTCGGGTGAACGAAGCTGTGGCTTTTGATGATAAAATGGCCTGCGAGGCACATGGCGCTACATGGGGCAAAGCACTCTGGGAGGAAGGAAGGGCATAGCTCTGCATGACATGTGCAGAGAGGTGAAGCCAATCAGAGACCTGCGGGATTCTGTGGACGTCACCGATATATAAGTCGGGGCGACGCTGGTGAGCTCATACCGCTCTCCACTGTGCTCACCAGGGAAGGTGGGCTGCGCGGATGATAGCTCATTACTGAAGATTGATTTTTATATAGCGATTTTCTGTGGGGTGTCTCAGCTTGTTCGAGACTGTTCTCTTAATGTTCTATTTCTAATTTTTTGGGGGTATTGGATTGAAACTCGTGTGCGTCCACTGCAGCTGCGTATTACATTCAAATATCAAGTGGTATCTAAGCCAGTTCCTGTTGTATTCATTTAAGAAGAAACAGCGTTTTTTACTATACAATTACCACTTCATTTTTGGCTGACTCAATTCTATTGCGAAATTTACATCAGGGATTATTTAAGCGTTGTTTTGCTGGTGTGCTGACCCAAGAAACGCCAAAATATATAAATTTTTCCGTAGCCTTATTTCCACAAGCAAAGGTTAATTACAACTGTATCTTCTTGTTGTGTGGCGTAGAAAAACACAATTGAAACACGCTACAAAGTACTAGTTTTTGTGCGGCTCATTTCTTTGGCCAAATTTACATCAAGGGGTTAATTAAGGTTGTTTTGCTGGTGTGCTGGACAAAAATAAACGTCTTTTTCAACGCCAAAATATATAAATTTTTCTGTAGGCTAATTCACAAGCATAGGATAATTACAAACTTATCTCTTGTTTGTGTGCGTAGAGATAAACATGCATTTGTAACTCGCTACAAAGCTACTAGTTTGGGGGCTCAAATTCCTTGGTGCAATTTACATCAGGGGTTAATTAAGCGTGTTTTGCTGGTGTTTGTGACCCCAGAAACCGTCTTTTGCAACGCCAAAATATATAAATTTTTTCCTGTAGCCTAATTCACAAGCAAAGGTTAATACAACCTGAATCTATTGTTGTGTGGCGTAGAAAACACGCAATTGTAACACGCTACAAAGCTACCGTTTGTGTGCGGCTCAATTCTTTGGCGCAATTTACATCCAGGGTGTTAATTAAGCGTTGTTTTGCTGGTGTGCTGACAAAAAAAATAACGTCTTTTTCAACGCCCAAATATATAAATTTTTCCTTTAGCCTTTAATTCACAAGCAAGGTTTAATTACAACTTGGTATCTCTTGTTGTGTGGCGTAGAAAACACGCAATTGTAACACGCTACAAAACGCTACTAGTTTTGTGCGGGCTCATTTTTGGCGCACTTACATCCAGGGGATATTTAAGCGTTGTTTTGCTGGTGTTCTGACAAAACTAAACCGTCTTTTTCAGCCAAAAATATATACATTTTTCCTGTAGCCTATTCATGTCAAAGGTTAATTAAGGCCTGTTTGTGCATTTACATTTAGTAAAACACCACAGTGTTTTTAAACGACACATACAAGTAAATTTTTCCCTTGCCATTTGTGGACGTAATTTTATATTCAAGGTTACCAGCTTGTTACTGGTTCATTTGGAGTCAAAAACAGGGTGTATATTTATCATATACAGATACATCATCAAACAGTGTCTGTACATTTTAGAAACCAAAACAGTTTTATGTCAGACAGAGAGGTGGCTGGCTCTGCACCTGCGAGTGGCAGTGGCACAAACATTCCTGGACAGGCCCAGGTTCTATGCACAAGCAAAGAGGGAAGTCGCTAGCAGGGGTCAAACTTCCGGGTGAGGGCAACAACTGACCCGCTTTTCATTAGCGGCTGTGTGTTGTTCAGAACCAAGGGTTCTTGATTGGTTGACTTAGGTCCTCCTCTTCCTCCAGATGACATCTGACAACCCCAGCGAAGGTCGGTTGGTAACTCAGAACACAAACCATTTAGTTGGCATGCCCGGGAGCGGAGTCCAGCGGGCTCCTCAACTGTCCTCGCCGGCCCTCTGACCCATCCGGGTCCCTCAGCCAGAGATCTACTTGTGGTCTTAGCTCAGTGCCACTATATAGCGAGATGGAAACAAATTTGAGCGAGGGCAGTCTAGCAGCTACTTGGCAGCGCAAGAAATGGGGCCATATCGCCTGCTTCTTTGCAGTAGGCGGCAGTTAGATGGTGGAGTAGTGGCATGGGAGGTCATGTTGTGATGAGGTAGCCTCGGCATATAAGACCGGTGATGAGGGACTGCAGTGACGATGAAACACAAATATGATTGATGATGTAGCCGACCGCACTTGGAGCGGGTGGTTGAGATAAAGGGCTTCATCATACGTCAGGAGAAGAGGGCATCAAGCTTGCGCGCAGGCAGCAGCGCAGCCAGCAACGTGGGTCGAGGTGTGGCCGTGAGACAAGCAGGATTTGGCAGCAGTGTGAGGTCGGGAGCCAAGCGGCCACGGGGGTAAAAACCCGTTCGAGGTCCCAAGAAAAGTAGCAGCACAGGGGCTCAGCTAAGGCAGCGGCGGCAGTAGTCACTCAGTTGCGGAGCCGTTGGCGGTAAAATCCGATACTCGGCGGGTGTAGGCAGTTCTTTTGCTAAGGACACCAGAGGAAGACCGAATATGGGTGTATGTAGAATCTTGTGGGCAGGAAAGTGAAAGGAAAGTGAAGCGTGGCCAGGAGCTAACGTTGGCACCACGGCCTGCGTAACACATGCAGCGTCACCTCCGGTGCCTTGGGAGAAACGTGGCTCAGATGTTGGCGGTCCATCCTGCGCCGGCAGCAACTAGGCAAGCAGCAGGGCTCAGTGGGCACGGGCATGCCATTGCAGCCAGTCAGAAGGGAGCTGTTTTCTCTTGACATCATCTCCGGTTCCAGATGCTCCTTCTCTCGCTACTCATGGCGCCAGCAGTCGTTCAGCGAGGCGATTGCAAAGAGACAAACAGTCTGCGTCCAAAACCATCCTAAGGTGCAGCAGTGACCGTTTTCCTGTCCTTGGTTGTGGGTTTTTGGGTTTTCCCACCCAAAATTTTTGGACTCTTTCCCCCCCCCCTTAATTGCACCGTTCAAAAAAAAACTAATGGCTTGTCCCAAACCCCGAGTGGAGAGTTCCAAAGCCGTAATTTCTTTTCCAAAAAGGCCAATTTCCCAGCCAATTCAAAAATATTTTAGAACAGAAGGTGGGTCATTTCCTTGGGCTTATCGGTTTGGGTTCCCAAAGGTGCACGGCATCGCGGACGTCTGGGAGCTGTAACAAAGGCGGGGGCCAGTCTTGTTTTTTTAGGGCCCCACTGGGTAAATTGTGCTTTCCGGGCCCAGGCACACCAACAATTTGGACGGGGAACCCCGACTTTTTCCCCTCCACGTTGTAAAAACTGCTGCCCCTTTGCCCCAATGCCCGGGCCTCCCCCTCCTTCCACCACCACCCCATTTTCAGCCTCCAAAGTACTGCCCCCATCATACCACAGGGTTTTAGGGCACAGCGGTTTTCAGCAGTTTCAAACCCCTGGCTTGCCTCGGCGAACATCACCCCAGGGGAGGAAACTGCTCCGCTTTCTTGACCCAAAAAATTTCGTTGTGTGGTTTTTCCGCGAATTTGAAAATTGGGGAACCTGGTGACGGAAAGGGAAAAGGGAAAACATGGTGTCGGGCGTTTGCCCGAGCAGGATGGTCCTTTGCGCCCTGCATGGCCCCACGTGTTCAATTGGTTGTAAAAAGGTTTCCCTTAAAGTCTTCCACCGATCTTCAAAAACCATTCTAAAAAGGCCAGGAAATTTGGGGCATGCATTTTAAACCAAATTCGTCCCAAAAGCCAGGAACCCCTCCTCGAGTTCCCAAGCGGGCCCAGAACGGCCCCCCCCAAAACCACACTCTGATATGGCGTTGTTTCCACCCGCGGGGAATTTTCCGCCTTCCCCCCCAATTTTGGGAAACCAAACTTAGGGAACAGAAAAAAGGCCCATTAAAAAAATTTTTTTGTGATCCAGGGGAGACAGAAGTATCCCCTGTTTTAACTTTGATGTAAAGGCCCAAGTGGCAGATCATGCGTGACACCGGGCCGTTTGTTGGGGCCTTTTCGGGGAAAGGCGAGGGTTATTTGTCAATCGAAAAGGGACTCCCGGGATAAATAACGTCTTTCCACTGTTTTCATGTCCTGGAACAGATGCTAAAAAAATTGTCGGGGGAGGGGACTAGGGGACGTGTCGACTACACCCTCGGGGCCACTTGGTCCGGTGGGGATTTGAAAATGGAGGAGGAGGACATTAGAGCGGGAAGCATTGTCGGGTTTGAAATGGGGTGGATTTTCTCCCCAGGTGAAAAGAGGGGAGGAGCAGGAGAAGTGGAGGTGGTGGATGGAGATGGGGAAAGATGAGGCAGTTTGCCCCCCAAAGCACCGTGGGCATTTTAAAAACAGTGGAAAGGGAGGCAGGGACCCCCTCGGAGTCCTTGTGCAGATGGCCCGAAAGTTTGCTTATTCCCCCTGGCTAGTGACACCCGAAAAAGTAGCCCCGGCAAAAGGGGAGGGAATTCTGGCTCTCCACCCTTTTGGGACCCTCGTTTCCCGGGTCCAAAATGGGACCCTTTTTTCCCCAGCTATGAGGGGAAGAAAAACCCTCAAATACTATAGGGAAACCCCTCCGAATAAAATTTGGGCCCGCTCCCTTTTATTGAGGGGCCCATCGTCCCTCCTCTGACGGTTGCCCCGGGGGGGTTTCCTAAAAGGGGTCACGTACTACTGCCGCGGCTGCTGGGGGAAGGTGGGGGGGGTGGAGCAGAAACCCCCTTCCTTTTAGTATTTAACCTTAAGTCTGGGGGGTCACTGATGAGCAGTTTCCCCTTCACCCCCCTAAGGGTGGGGGGCAGTCGCCAGAAGCAGCAGCACCCAGCAGCAGCAGCAGGACCTGGAGCAGCCCCGGGAACCCAACAGGTTGGGGCCCTTCTTGGCAGAAACTCTGCCCCCTCCGGGTTAGAAGATCCGGGGACAAATGGGAAAGCCAAAACGGGATGTTTTGGCCGGGAAATTCCCGGGGTTTGCAGTGGGGGAAGTTGTTCCTGCCCGGCCAGTAGTGGGGCATCAGGGGGGTGTTCAGTGGGCGGGGGGCCCAATTTTTTACCCAAGGAAAACCCCGCTTGCCCCGGGGAAATGTGGAAGACTGACCTTTGTCAAGAGGAATCAGGCGTGGAGGGGCCAGGTTTTCCACACACCAACCCTTGGGCTTTCCTTTTCTGGGTTCAAATTTCCCTGCCTCAGCCCCCTATTCTGATGCCCCACCCGCCTGATGCCACACATCTGCGGGCCATTTTTCTCCATCTGCCACCCCCAATCTTTACCGGGGGAATGGTATTGCCACCCCCCCTCCACTCTGTCTTGTGCCACTCTATGACCTCATGCTTGTTTGTGCTGTTGCGGGACTCCCACTCCCCCTGTGTCATTTTTCCCACTGTGGGAACCTTTTTTGCTGCTCCCTTGTGTTCCTCCCGTGCCCTCCCCCCTTTTGTTTTTTTCCTTTTTTGTCCCAACTCCCTTTGACTTCTGCTGCTGCCGCCTTTGCCCCCTCTGCTCCCCGTCATTGTGCCATTCTGGGGGCTTCCTCTTTTTTTTTCCCCCCCAAGAATGTCATTGGGCCACTGTGATCTCTTTGCTGCTGCGTTTTTGACCCCCACACTGTTTTAAATTGTGCCACTCTGGGGCCCGGGTTTTACTTTTTTTCCCGGGCCTCCCCATAATTTTCTTTGGGTGCCACTGCTGACCTCATGCTGTTTGCCGCCTTTGACCTCCGCTCCCCGGGTCTTTTGTGCCACTCTGGGGCCCTAATACGTTTTGCCCCCTCCAGAATTTTCATTGTGCCACTCCCTGATTTTTAAAAACTGGGGCGCCGGGACCTCCAACACTTTTGGTGTTTTGTGCACTCTGTGGCCAAATTTATTTTTTGCTGCCCTCCAGAATGTCATTGTCCCAAATCCCTGATTTCAACTGCTGCCGCCGTGACCTCCCCCTTTTGTGTCATTTGTTCACTCTGTGGCCTAAAAATTTTTTTCCCGGCCCCAGAATGTCATTGTGCCCCCTGCCTGACCTCAACGGGCTGCCGCCGTGCCCTCCCCCCTTTTAGCATTTCCCCACTCTGGGGCCCTAATACTGTTTTGCCCCCCTCCAGAATGTCATTGGCCATGCCGGGCCCTCAAACTGCTGTGGCTGCCCCCGGGTCACCCCCAAACACTCTGTCACAAAGGGTTGCCCCTGAGCTCTCGCTTGTTTTTTTCCGCTTTCGGCCCTGACTTTATCAGGTACATTCCGCTTGAGTTTTTTGGTCAGTTTTGCCCTTTAAGTGTCCAGGGAATTTTTTTTAGTGAAGCGATTCTAAGAGCGGCGGAAATATCTGCGTGCCCTACAAAAAACACAACTTTTATAAAAGACCAAACCAAGCTCCCTCTGCATATTTAAGCATGGCAAACGTTTACAGCACCCCGCCCGGTTCTGGGGCAGCCCTTGGAAAAAGCTGCTTTTTTTAACCCATTCGTGCCGAAGTAATTTTGGAAAAAAACAAATTTTTTTCGGAAAAAATTTTGGGGAAGTGGACCCAAAAGAATTTTTTTAGAAAATTTGCCCCTCTCAAAAACATAATCATCCCGGGTTAAAAAAATACACACTTTAAATATATTTTCCTTTTGGGGTAATGGTCTATTGTCTGTGTGTAATGAGTTTTCAATTAAAATTTAAAAATTTTTTTTGAGATGCCCCCGTATTATTCAATATATTGCTTTTTTCCCAATTTGCTTAATTTCAGGTTTTAGCAAATTCCTGTTTCCCACTTGTTTTTCAAACCTCTCTTTGGGTTTTTGACCCCTCTCTCTCTGTTTTTTCAGTGGCCGGGTTTGGGGCGAAAACATTTTCCCTGCTGTGTTTTTAGCACCAAGATTTGGGGCTTCTCGTCTTGCCTTTTTGTCTTTTTGGTTAGGAAAACCCTTTTAAACCCCAATGGTATTTTTAAATGGTTGGTTTTTTACCCCCTGTTTTTTGGGGCATTTCTGTCTCAAGACAGCTTTAAAAAGGGCCCCGTTTATTTCATTGTTTTCCCATGTAAAACAGCCCCTGATTCACACAAGGGCAAGGGTTTTTTTGCACTTTTTATGCAACTTTTTTAGAAGCTGTTTGGGCCCTTTTATAAAGTGTCATGTCAGTTCTTGAAGGTTTTCAGTGCTGAAAATCCCATAGGAATCAATGGAAAACTTCAAAACCTTCCCAATTTTTTTGGGCGCATTTTTTCCCCAGTGTGTTTTGAGGGGGTTTTTTGGAGTGTTTTTCGGCACGTTTTTTTTCCCGGGGTATGAATTTTTTTATGGGTGAAAACCTCGTCAAAGCCTCTTCTTGAAAAAGTGTGTTTCAGGCGAGGTTTTGTTTAGTTTTGGGGCGCTGAAAAATTTAGTGTTCCCCTAAAAGCGTCCCAAATAAGCCGTTTTGAAATTAAATTCACTGACCCAGGAACAGGCCCTTTTATCATCCTTTCAGGTGTGCAGAGCAAAATTTGGGGTAACATTTATGTTAAATTACATAAAAAATAACAGAGTTATTCATTAGTAAAAAAAGGGATTTTTGCCAAAAATGTAAGCTTTTTCTCTCTCCAAAAAGTAGGGTTCTTTTCATGAAAATAGAGATAAGCGGGGCAGTAAAAAAATTCTAGTTTTATTAGAAACCCGAAACCTAAAAAGGGGCCCCAAAAACCCCCTTTTACACATAGGAGATTTGGGGATGGTGTGTTATTAATTACTGAAAACCCCCCAAAAATGCAAAAAGGGAACTTTTTGGGCGGGGTAAGTTGATTTTTGCCCAAAACCAAGCATGGTTTTAAAATGTATATTTTGTTTTATTTAGAGTTTGGCTTTAGTGAGGGCCTTTTCAAATGCAAATAAATAACGTTTGGTTTGGGGGGAAAAAAATGCGCCAGCTTTCCAAAAATCCCCTAACTATTGAAAGGGCTATTGAGAGGGGAAAAAAACTATCTAAAATAAAAGCAAATCTGTACGTACAGAGAGTGAGCGAAAAAGGGGTTCAGAAAGCAAAACAGTGAAATATATTTTTAAAACCCTGGTCATGCGAATTTTTGCAGGCCCAAAAGGGGAGCCCCTACTCCTCAGCGATTTACCCTTTTTGGGCACTTCTTTTGTGCTCTGTACTGATTGGGGAAAAATTTTTTTTTTTTTTTTTTTGGGCCCGGGAAAAGTGCAGGGAAAAATGATTGGAGGGTGCCAAAAGTTTCCCGAAAAACCGCTGAAAGCAAAAAATGAAAATGGAGGGGGGGTTTTCCAAATAGAACTAGAACATTAAAGAAAAAAACAGTAAAATTTCAGTTCGGTCCGAGTTCTAAAAATTCCCAGAAATTTAATAAAATTTTAAATTTCTAGAACGGTTCGATCAACACTATCTGCAAATACAGGTCGCTTTGTTCACCAAATTTTTAGCCAGACATCCCGCTTGGGAAAAATGTTATTGTTTTTCAAAAATCGTACATTTTGGGAGTGTTCCTGGCCCCAGTAGAAAAAGGAACCAACCCGAGCTTTAAATTGGGCAATCAATACTTTAGCCCGGGGGCCCCCAGCCTGGGACAGGAAAAAATAAAAGTGGAAAAAAGCCAGATGGCCAGGATTTTGGGGTTGACTCCCATTCCCACCCTTGCAGCAGAAGTCTGGTGTTTCATTACAGCCAATTCTTACTGAGATGATTTTGGGGGACAACTGAGGGTTGTCTATCCCAGTGCCCTTTAAAGTTTCGGCAAAACCCAAAAGACTTACTACTCTTTTTGGGGTCCTTAAGAAATTGGCAAGGGGGTTTCAGGTTGGCCCACAAAACCCGTGCCACACAGTGCAAAATTCCCCAAACCCCTACCTTTTAATGGTTTGGTGGATTCGCTGGACCAACGCAAACGGGTGTTTGGTTTTAAAACCCCGCCCGGGGGCAGAGGTTTTTAATTTGCCCCCCGGTATTCACCCGAGCCCGCCGCCCAAAGGGGGGATGGACTTGTGCGGCGTTTTTAGGTACCAGGTTTCCTACCCCCGAAAGTGATTTCTTTCGTTTGGGGGGCCCAGGGTTTCTGCGTGGTTCCCGGGTTTGTAATCCAGGGGGTAGTCGGGGACAGGCAGGAGGGGCCCCGGACAGGTTTTGGGAGAGAGGGGGTTTGTGGTTTAGAGGGGGGCAGAAGGGAGGGCAGGGGCCCGGGAAACAAGGGAAGGTCAGGAAAAAAAAATAAACCCGGGAACGTTTTTAAAGGTACAAGGGGTTAAAACAGACAAGGGTTCCAAAACTTCAAGACAAAGGGATGCAAAACCAAAAAACTGGCCAAAAGAGTGGGTGGGGTTGGGATATTTTTTAATAGGACCAGCGGCCGTTTAATAACTTTAAATTTTCGATGCGGGTGGCCCTTTAAAAACCAGCCAAAACCGTCGCGGGGCCCTAAGCAAAGGGAAATACGGGGGGGCGGCCGGGTAAAGGCAGGGCA